>JALPQI010004866.1:0-66528 GCA_025490895.1 Thaumatotibia leucotreta
ATTGAAGATATACAGACTCCGTAGCCTAGTTGGTAGTGACCCTGCCTACGAAGCTGGAGGGTCCGGGTTGAATTCCCGTCGAGGGCATTATTTGTGTATTTATTTTTCACAAATATTTGTTCCTTAGTCATGGTTGTTTATTTATTTAAGTAACTATCTATATGTATCCATCTATTTTTTTTTCATAATTCAAATTATTTATTGTTTTCCATGTTGTGTAAACTATATAATTATTCATTTATTCAAATAAGAAATTAGTTATTCGACAAAACAATCTATTATTAATTTATATCGTCGCTTGGTACCCACATCACAAGCCTTAATTGAGCTTACCCTGGGACTAGGTCGATTTGTGTAAAATGTTCCAAGATATTTATTATTACCTATTATTAATTAATTTATTTAAAAGTTGCACTTTATCACTTATCTTAGTCACTATCTAGAAATCACGATATTTAATTACCAAGCCAAAGGTTGGCGATCCCCGTTGTCCATATCACCGACGTAGACGCCGGCGGCGCAGGCGCGTCTCGAAAAAACGTGTTATTATTATTAATAATCTCTCTTATTCAACTTCTTTGACCATCGGACTTTTCGCTATAGCCCGTTCTGAGAAGACCCCCTTGTAGATTTTTAATAATGTCAGACCTACATTTAAAATTGAGATATAAATATATAAAATGGATGCTACTTATTTGAGAGTGGTATGTTTAAATTGACATCTGTATTTTGCCTTCCACACGCAAACGCAATTTACGGACATAATTATTTAAGTTATTCATTAACATTACTACAGTCCATTCATACAGCAAATAAAGAATTAAGTTTCACCTACAGCATTTAGACAGTTTTCGGCCAGATAAATTTAGTTATCGGCCAACCAATGCTTCATACTTTTAGTCTGAAAAGGGCCGAAAACTAAGGTGGCCCGTGATCCGGCTAAACTACCTACCGCTATTGCTATAGACATACCAAATAAATATAAATAAATAAATATCATAGGACATTTTAATTTAAATCGCACTAGTTCCACGGTAAGCTCAATTAAGACTGGTGTTATGGGTACTAAACGACAATAGGTATATCTACTTAAATACATTGAAAACAACAGAGTAACAAATATTTGTTCATAAATGCCTATACAACGAGATGTCACCGGGTTTCAAACCCGGACCTACAGCTTCGCAGGTAGGATCAGTACCGACTGAGCTACTTAAATAAATAAATAAATAACTGGGGACATCTTACACAAATCGACCTAGTAAGCTCAATTAAGGCTTGTGATGTGGGTCCCAAGCGACGATATATATAATAGATACTTAAATACATACACAGCCATCACGAAGGAACAAATATATGTGATAAACAAATACACAAATAATGTCCTCGCCGGGATTTCTGTCCTGGAACCTCTACTTACATAGGCAGGGTCACACCATCAATAGCACCGAACTAAACTAAAACTGATATATAGGATCAAATGCAAGTTATCCTTTGAGCCTCATGGTGCCTTTTTTCCATAGATACTAAAATACTTATTTCTCCTTCGTAGGAGCTCATCTATAGCCAAAGCCAACGGATGTTGTCAAAACTGCTGTGGCCCAACCCAGCCCCTAGTGCGCCAAGAGACCCCCACTCAGACCATTTGGTTAGTAGACATTTTGTTTTATTTTACCTATTTATGGGCCATGTGGCCTCCGCGGTACCTATTTTATATATATACCTAATTATGTTTTGGATGTTATCGAACCTGCTTTGGCCTATTTCGGTCCAAAGTGCACCCAGAGACCCCCACTCAGACCATTTGGTTAGTAGACATTTCGTTTTATTTTACCTATTTATGGGCCATGAGGCCGCCGTGGTACCTATTTTATAATATACACTTATATTTTGGATGTTATCGAATCTGCTTTGACCCATTCCGCTCCCTATTGTGCCCATAGATCCCCACTCAGACCATTTGGTTAATATACATTTTGTTTTATTTTACCTATTTATGGGCCATGAGGCCACCGTGGTACCTATTTTATATATATACCTACTTATGTTTTGGATGTTATCGAATCTGCTTTGGCCCATTTCGGTCCAAAGTGCACCCAGAGACCCCCACTCAAACCATTTGGTTAGTAGACATTTTGTTTTATTTTACCTATTTATGGGCCATGAGGCCGCCGCGGTACCTATTTTATATATATACCTGCTTATGTTTTGGATGTTATCGAATCTGCTTTGGCCCATTTCGGTCCAAAGTGCACCTAGAGACCCCCACTCAAACCATTTGGTTAGTAGACATTTTGTTTTATTTTACCTAATAATGGGCCATAAGGTCACGTGTGAGATATTTTATGACTTGGACTTATTACAGATTATATGCATATTTTTATTGTTTAGGTGTATTATGCCGAAATTAAAATCAGCGAAGTTTATACTTAAACTTAATTAAGTAATACTTGTTCTTACGTCACGTCATCATTGTCAAGAAACCAACTAACCGTATTAACGCTAACCGTCGTCATTTTCGGGAATATTAGCACTTTTTTTTTTGATAGAAAATTGCTACCCCTTGCATCTAGAACTTAGAATAGGGCCCACGGAACTCAAAAATTGATTCATACCCAAATTTCAAGAGTAGGTTGGTCCCTATTACTCGTAGTATCTAGTCAGTAGGTACTACTTACATAGTAGTTTCTGCTTAAGCTTAATTACTATGGGTACCTGCACTAGACTACTTAAACTTATTTTAGATATAGCTTACATAATTTACTAACACGTTTCTAGTCCCACTCAAGTTTTTAATTATTACTTAGCTCTTTATTAAGATCTCGATCTGAACTTTAAAGTTCGCATTGGCCAATACACTAACTAGCCATTCCTAGCTAATTTTGTAACGGAAATTTAAAAAAAGTAGGAGAATAACCGTCAAAACACGTATCCCGCCCCCAATAGAACGTAGTTTGTACAACTTTCGTCAAAAAAATTGATGATCCAAATCATAGCGGCAGATGTTAATGATTCTATTATTTATGACCGCTCGTCTACGTTTTTTCTTTTGGCTTTTTTCATGTTTATGCTCGTATAAACGAAAGGTTAGTCGGCCGTATTATTTTCTGCTTTTGGGATGATTATCTTTGAATACGTCAATGTTACGGGTTTTATTTAATTTTTGATGTGTAAACTTGATTGTGCGGTTGGTTTCTCAATTATATCTATCTGGGGGGGCTAGCATATCTAGAAAACAACTGGTGGCTTCCGCGCAGCTTTCCGTCGCTTTAAAATTGAATTGATTAAAAAAAGACGAGAGAAAGCAGCCGTGAGAAAAACTCCCGCAGCAATATTTAAAAGCAGACTATTCAAAAATCACTTATCGTCAGTCGAATTAAAAAAAAAAGTAAACAAATATGGCTGACTTGCCACAGCATTTTACGTCTTTGACACATATCATGAAACACGTTCGCAGATATATTTTTACGTGAATACTAATAAATATCAATAATTTTAACTAAAAATGTATGTGAACTCAAGGTTTAAGGTTTCATGTTCGTTAAACCAAGATTGTATTCTAAAAGTGCGTGATTATGGAATAATGCTACTTTTTTAAGTTTGTTTGAATTTATTTCTTTCAAGGTACTTACGATTGGTACAGTTGCGTTGCTTCTAAAAGCCGCGTTTCCACAATGTTCTGAGCGAGCATTCGTTCGTTCTTCGGCAGATGTAAACAATAAAGGTGCGGTTAAACTAAAAGAGCATTCGCTGTTCTAACCTCCCACTCTACGAAATTCGATCGGTGTTCTAGCGCCCGTTCTAAGAAATCAACCAATTACACAAAACGTGATTGGTTGATTTCTTAGAACGGGCGCTAGAACAGCGAATGCTCTTTTGGTTTAAACGCACCTCAATACAAATAGCAAAATGTTCGTTCGTCAGCCCACGAATAGGTAAGCGAATGCTTGCTCAGAGCACTATATGGAAACACGACTTTAAAGTATCTCATTTTATATTAAAGTTTGGAATGTTCATTTGTTTTAAACTTCGTGGGCGATGGCAGAGCGATGGCTAGACACGTAATGTCAGTGGTTATAAAATTCGGTAGAAATATTTTATAAACTTGTTACCCACCTGCTTGTGCCGGAGGCTAGCTGGCCAGTTACCGAAACGGAAAAAATATTGATAGAGATACCATACTAGCGTTTATTGGAAATGTTGCTACGGTGACCATGACGAAAAAGTGCTTAAAAATAATAAATATCAAGGGATATTCTTAAACAGATCGACGTGCAGTACCGATCTATAATTTAAGTTCGTATCACGATTTTGATGAGAAATCGACTTTATTGCCTATATTTTTTCCAGCATTTAAATCGACACTTGTTTTCAATTAAAAAGTTGAATTATTGAGCAATTTTTTTTATTAACCGTTACTTTCGAACAGCTCGGACAACAGAGGCGTTGGCGAGGAGTTGTTCATACTAATCATCAAAAAATTACACAACTTCACTTGCCTATAAATTATTGCAAGTTTAAAATTGTTCAGATTTTTTCGGAAATTGATATTAGCTTTTATCACTAAAAAAATAAATAATAGTGTGAAAGTCGATTTTGTAACGAAATCTTGGAATTAACTTAAACTTTTGACCGCTAATGTAGTCCCACGGTACTCAATTGAAGTTTGGTTTGTGAGTACTACGATATACTAGTATAAGAAGTATCATAAATACATAAAAAACAACCATCACTCAGTAACAAATATTTTATACTTCTTCACTTCACTTCATCAGCCTATCTCAGTCCACTGCTGGACGTACGCCTCTCCTAATAACTATACTATGCGTATAGACGCATTAGGAGGTAAATGCCCATAATCGCCACGCTGGGCAAACGGATTGGCGATCGCAGTAATGTGTCCACACTGTCCACTATGATGACGCTGCTGCCCATCATCAATCTTGTACCAAAGGATGGTCAGTAACACTTTGATCCCTTAGTCGGCTCTTACGACACCCGCGGGAAAAGTTGAGGCGGTGACAAATGTATTCTTACTGCCGTCACCACACGGCAATTATATTTTATACAATCCTACAAAATTTATAGAAATGCCATAGAATATTTTTACTAATAAACACTCAACTGAGAATGTTTTCACGTAGACGCGGCTAGAGTCAGGTCCACGACGCCCACATCTATATATTTAATCCTTATATAAAAGGCAATAAATATTGATTGATTGAAACTTCCTTTCCTGTAACCACCGTTTGACGTTTGACAAGCCAGCAGTGTCAAGTGACATGACGTGTTCATGATTAAATCATGTGTAATGTACGTTCTGCCTTCGTGTGGAGTATCGCCGTGATCTGTTCGAGATAAAACATGAATTGATGCGTCAATACGAATCTATATCTCTACTAGGCTTACGTAGTCAGCCAAGGATTATGGTCTACCACTTTTCGACTTTATTACCACGCAATAGAGTCGAAAAATGCCATATTTTTGACTGTACATCAGGTATATATTTAGCTTAGCAGCTGAATACGGCATATATTATATAGCTTAGTTTAGCTTGGTTGTAAGAATACATTTCACGTACCTAAATTATAAGTATAGAGTTTGATAGCCTCTATGAAGACTAGTAAATAGATAAGCAAATATTTTTGTACCGTAATATTAACCTAGATATAAAATTAATCAAGTCAGTTTGCCCATTACATACATTTTTATCGTAACAGGTATGGCAGTTTCTCCTTATATATGTAAATTAACAATGTAATGTTACTACGCCGCATAACAGTATTTATCGAGTTAGCATTTATCAAAATAATATTTTTATTAATGAGCACATGTCGTGCTAATTTATTAATAAAGTACACAATTTTGTATAAGTAAGAATCAAATAAGGTTATAAGTCACCTTAAATAAATATAAGTTTTTTGGTATCACTTAAATCATATTTCGATTTGTTTATTGTATAAAATTCTTACATATGATCATAATCATAACACTAAAAGCAAAGGAAACATAAAATAAAATGACATCATTAAAAGTCCCGATTTGAATTCGGAACGAAGGTCACCCTACACAGCCCACGGCGCCAGTGGTCCTGGCCAAGGTGTCTGCAACCTAATTATATGTAAGAGGAACACCTCAGAAACTCAAATATTTGACCATCACACCTCTTCACAAGTTACCACCTTCCTGTATTGTAAATACGATACAAAATGCTTCGATAATGACTTTGAAACTTAAAAAAAGTCAAGCAAAAAGACAAGCTATTTCCGACTGTGTTGCAAAGTGTGATGGCGCGTTTTAGAATAAAGTTGAAACGTCAAAAAAGGTAGATCTGAGAATTAGCGTAAAAACGAAGTTAATTACAATATGATTAGGGGTTTGTTGCACAAAACTAACAAGCGTTTGTGTTTAATTAGGGCAATAAATAGTTATATTGTCGTTAGACAGCTGGCGTCAGAGAATGTTTGTTTAAGTAATCCTATTTCAAATGACATGTGCGGTCATTATTCATAGTTTTTTGCGTGATACGATAATTTGGTTTCCGACTGAGCTATCATTTGCAGGCATATTCATAATTACGGATGCTTTACATTTCCTGTGTATACTCGTTTCTAGGCGCACGCGCGTTTGATTTATAGACTTCATAATAAATAGTTTATCCATACGTCAAGTTGTATTTTATGATGCTGATGAGTGGCTATGAGGCAAGAAATTTGATGATAAATAATGTCAATATCTAAACCAATGATATCGAAACTCTGGGTTCATAGCGCAAAGACCAAGAATTTTTTGCCGGAATTGGCAACGTCAGTTTGACATACGTGATTCTCGACTGAATACTCGTAGCTGGCTTCTAAGCATAACTAAAAACGATAGAGCGAGGGCTTCCTGATGGTATGCTTTAGTATGTTGTTGTTTGAGTTACTTGCTAGGTTTTAGCAGAGACGCGTAATTGGATAATACCGTAGATAGTAAAATACTCTCAACGCAACTCAAGGCAAGCACGTAAATTAGTAGGAAGTAGAGACTTATAGATAGCCCTACAATTCCTACATGTGTCAAATTTCTATTAGTCTCTTTCAAACAAATTGCGCGTAAACAACTGTCAATTCTGTGTATATTATCGAATGAAGGCACGAATGTTATCAAGTTATTGACGTTTTGGGCACGAAATGTTTTGACTTCATATCAAGTTGTTAGCGGCAAAAGAGATAAAAAGAAATAAATTTGCAGTATAAAGAATAGGTAGGTATTATTTCTTGCCTTTAAGACATATTTGTCTAAACTAATGTATTTTAAAACTAAAGCTAAAATTTCACAAACCTTTAAAGCTCATCAATCACCGGGCAATCAATTATCTCCCCTCCCCCTCTTATCGTGTAACCCCCCTTATCGCGTAACTCCTCATCGCGTCTCGCCGATTCCTCGCGGGATTTGCACTCAAGCTAGCCTATTTTAACATTAAAAAATGAGATCAAAATAGGGATAATGATCTTCAAGTGCAGTAAGCTATAAACAAAAATATCATAGAGGTAGTATAGTCACGTACCTATACCGATACGAATAAAATCCCCGGTCGCAGCGTGGGTAGCCCGCTACAAGATGGACCGATAACCTGGTAAAGGTAGGTAGAATAGAATCCATTGGAAGAGGACGGCGTAAGATCGATCTAAATGGAATGCTCCTGGGTACAGCTTATGTATATTCACAAGTGCTTTACGGTGAAGGAAAACATCGTGAGGAAACCTGCGAAGAAATTCAAAGGTGTATGTGAAGTCCCCAACAAGTACGGGCCAGCGTTGGGACTGCGCAAAATAGGCACGTATGATGTCGAGTTGCGGAAATAATGGCCAGATGAACAACAACAACAACGGCCTATGTCCAGCAGTGGACGTCTATCGACTATTAATCATTTTGATGCCGTATACAAAAAGATAAAAACATAGGTTTTTAGAATACGCCTTAGGTCGAAAGAACAAAATCATTACTATGGGTATGTACTTTTGGAGATTACTGCCATTCCTACGGCCATTTCTTCTCTCTTCAAAGCTGATTCTAATAAGATCCATTGATTCCATAAATTAGGTACTATCAGCATGCTCAAAGTAATATCAGTGAAATATGCCTAAAATAAAAACCACATTTTTCATGAGCAGAAAATTATTACAGTTCTAACTAATGACTATGGCTCTTGCGCCTCCGACATACGTTATAAAATTTAGACACACGTTAAAACGTGATAGCAGAAACGCATCAATAGAATTTTAGTTCTCCTATCCGACAACAGGTGGCGCTAATTGTAAAGTTTTATTGCCCCATACTTAGCGGTCGTATAAATTATCAGTTACGACCTCTCTTTGTATACGGACGACTTTTACGACAGTAATACATCGATGATAGTTGCTTATTTGATAGTTTATACCTGGAGAGTGAATAAATACATTACAAATAAATGTGTAATAGCTATTTAAAGAAACAAGCTTACGAATTTATATGACGTCGTTAATTATCTATTTTTTTAATTTCTTGTTAAAGTGGAAAAGTCTCAAACTGATCGCTGATCACTAGATCAGTTCAGTCAGATCGCAAGATCCGTCATTATTTAATTGAATATTGATCATCGGGTATAGTGAAATTCATCTTAAGCCCTATACAAGACCATTCTGTATCTTCCAACCCAAGTCTGATATGTCGTTTATATCGACAATATTAAGCTTCCTTCCACTCGACTAAAATGCACCTTTTATAATGAAGCATGCATTAAAATGTGGAGCAACTTCAAAGACAGCGCCTCTTACTATTACGGAGCCCGCTGGAACTAAACATGTCCACTTAAGAGGACCCCTCGCGCCATAGTGAACCTTAGCGGACAGAGCTCAAAACAAATTGTTTTCGTAATAATGGATGATTTTATACTTGAGCTAGAGCGCCTAGTATAAAAGGTTTTATAGTTCAAAACCATCACTTTACAATAGAGTTGCCTATGAATTGCTAGGGAGGGTCGTACGAGCGATTTTGAGCTTTTACGTGAGTCATTTAAAGCGTTTATTTGGTTTGTACACCCTGTTATTATCCGTTTTAATTTTTACCGTTTTTCAATTTAAAAATATCGTATAATAACTGGTTTCCATAAGTCGTAAGCAAATACTATGTTTAGTTCACTTTAAATTATTAGGTGAAATAGTCACAATTTTGCTTGCTTATTAGGTATTATTTCGGTTTATGTATTTGTGTTTTTAACTGTTAAGATAATTGAACAAAATAACGTAAAATGTATATTTCCATTTACTGCATTTGTTTAAATACATTTATTGGTATCTATCAAATTACCCTATCATAAAAGATAATAGGAATAAGTGTACAAGTGGTATTCATAACGTTCGCAGTACAGACAGTGCGCGCCATCTATCTCACCAACCTTAAACTATAAGTGCAACTTTGTAAGCCCTCTTAATTAAAATAGTTACGAGTCGCTTCTCTTATTAAATCCATAAACGAGGTACGCATGTTTCACGGAAATCACTCTCTAATGGCGCATTTAATCCAAGAAATACGTCTTCACATAACAACACAAAGCTGTCAAGCTTATTCAGAAATTAATCTGATGTCAATGTAATATCAATGCAACGTACCGTTTCGTCAACTAAATCCAGGCTTAGCTTAGAAGAGAGATACAGATAAACCGCCTTGTGTGTGGCCACTATGATGACGCTGCTGCCTATCAACGAATGTCTAACACTTGGATCCTTTAGTCGACTCTTACGACACTCACGGGAAGAGTTGGGGTAGTTACAAATGTATTCTTACCGCCGTCACCGCACAAAGATCACATTGTGATACGTTTAATGTTTGATCAAATGATCAAGAATAAAGCAAGCTGCATAACATAACCAGTAGATACCAAAACGTCACATTAACCATCAACGAAAGCGCGCAAGAAGCCTTTATTCATTTTGAAAGTTAAATTCATTACATCTAAACGATTTGTTACACGATTATAACACTTAAATCTTTGTCCTAGCAACACCTAGGCTACAGCTGCATTTAAATTGCTCAGGCTAATTAAAAGTTTCTCACACATTTCAACAATTACCTCCTTGTTTCTGTCGAGTTTTAAACACTTTTACGCACTCGGTATTATTGTTACATTCCTATGTAAGAGAGCTTTTTACATCGTCCAATACGTAATCGGATGTAGGATCCGAAATCCGTGAACCACTTACATAAATACGTAAGTACGTATTATTTAGGCCTACAATCATGTACTAAGTGGCCGAAAATAAGTGCATTTCCGTAGCCTGTGAGGTTTTGGAACTTAAGAGGCTTTTGAAATTACAGGCGGTTGGACAAAAATTTGAAATGGACTTAGATAGTAATAGGTGCTACTAGTACTAGTATTTCTTAGTACTACCTACTACTGAAAGTTTAACTAATTTTCATGAAAATCGTCAAAAAAGAAAATGTCAGTTTAGTATGGGACCGCGTCCAGCTACCCGCACGCGTACGCATGCTTACACGTTTCATACTAAACGGCCAATTTTATTAGACAAAATGCGTACGCATGCTGATAAATGTGTCTTCACCTTAAGAGTCTATTCTGTGTCCCATAACCTCAATGGCTACGGGAGTGAACTTATTTCTTGGTGCATATTTAAATGTCATATTATACGCTATTAACTATGCGTATATATGCATTAGGAAGTAAATACCCATAAGCGCCAGTGCCTATAATCAATCTTCTATCAACGCATGGTCAGTGCCACCTCAATCTCATAGTCGGCGCTTACGTACAGTCACGTCTAATAATATGTATACATTTCGGAACGTATGTCAAAGGCATAAGGATCAAAATTGTATACATATTATTAGAGCCGACCGTACACCCGCGGGAAGAGTTGGGGAGGTGACAAATTCTTACTGCAGTCGCCACACGGCTAAATAAAGTGATACCGGATCAGATTTACGGATCCGACAATGTAAAATAGATCCAACGACTGTCTTTAAATCATGGGCGACTTGATGTATTAGGTAAAATATGTCTTTGTTTCTTGAATTCCGCTTCGTATTATAGCTATGCAATTAATGAGAAATTACAATCGAACAATCGCCGGAAGAGGATGTTGATGATTTATGACATTATGACTCGTTTTGACAAAAAACTACCTTCCTTTAAGAACATAATTATCATACCCCTATTTGAACGGCCGACAACGCGCATGTGAAACTGCTGGTGTCACCATAGGATAAGCTGAAGATGTGCTAAACTCTATCGCTGTATCGCAATACTGATACGTAGTGCGAGGAAGCACACAGCTATTCTCTGTAATTTAAAATTAATTATAATAATTATGTATGACTGACGTGTAAAAATGTATTTATATTTTATCAATAAAAAAAAAAGAAAAAAAAAGAAAAAAGAAACTCGTCGAAAAAAGAAGGTGCAAACAATGTAAACAAGCCTTGTATTTCAAGTCTAATCTACGTCATTGAAATGAAAACTGCGAAATCCACATGTTAATTAGTCAACTCTTACCTTAGGTACGTATCATTAGGTACGTTATCCTAAACCATTAAAAAAGTTGTAGACTATGGATATTTCTTTATATGTATTTTTAATATTTTATAGATCATTGACTCAGGCGTCCCGTGACTCCCTCGTAACCGGAAGACGAGGTAAAGTGTAATTTTTAGAGGTTATACCTCCAACCCCTCTCGCCAAGAAGTCCCACATATTCCCCCAAAATAGCTATCAAAACCGGACAGTAACGCATTTTTCCACTTCCTCTACAAAACTCAGAAAACTATTATGAGGTACAGTAACGGGTATAGTCAAGGGTCTGGAGCGTAAGGTCTAAAATTGTATATATATTTATGCCTTTAATTCGTTGACGGGCGAATATTCGGCGATTTTACGGCGTTTTCATCATTGTCATTTCATTGTCGTCTCGGCAAGTATTGTTACAAAAGATGACCCTAAGACTAAGAGTGACTTTATTTTATAAATAAAATTAGAACAATGTAAGTAGCAAGAAGTTTTTATTTTTAAACAAACACTAGACTAAGAGTGTTATTTTAATGTAAACTTTTTGTTTTGTTAGTTCCTAGAATAACTAACCACTATGGTGATAGAACTCTTCGGAAACGCATCCCTTACCTACTTAACAGTTTGCCTGAAGCCATCAGGTGTCAGGCCAACAAAAATAAATTTAAGAGGCTTCTGAAAACACACTTCCATAATTTTCCATATCAATAATAATATAAACTTATAATTAATTTAATTTTATAACACCTAGGTATGTATAACTATTTTATATAATGTAACTAAAGAGAGACGTGATCCTACAGTCGAACTCTGAAGAGTTTTGTAGGACAATTACTAATTCTAAGACTGTAATTCATATGTACTATTAATAATAATAAATAAAAATAAAAAATAACTTAATTCAGTACCAATACCAAGTCTAGCGCAGTCAATGTTGTTGCTTTGCTACTCGTCCTTCCGTTTCGGTAATAATTGCGGGACAGGAGCGTTTTATCCTCGGAGAATCGCCCTGGCGATGTTACTACCTCTAGATGTTTGCGGCTACGAGTCATTCATAAAGCATTCGAGCCGTACAGGGTAAAGCTACCTAATGTTAATTGGTTTTGTATGTAACGGCCGCCCATATCGGTTTCCACGTAACACAAGCCTTGGTGTGTACACAGTCCTACTTGACACTTCTGTGCGGGGTCTTGTTACTGTTGTGCTGGAGGTTCCGGGTTCGAATCCCGGCGAGGGCATTATTTGTGTATTTATTTATCACAAATATTTGTTCCTTGGTCATGGCTGTCTATGTATTTAAGTATCTATATGTATATATCTATTATATATATCGTCGCCTGGTACCCACATCACAAGCCTTTATTGAGCTTACCGTGGGACTAGGTCGATTTGTGTAAAGATGTCCAAAAAATATATTATTATTTTTTTTTATTTTTTTTGTTACTGAACATTAGCTTAAAAACCGGCCAAGAGCATGTCGGGCTATGTTCAGTGTAGGGATCCGTACGGTTTCATCGCTTATTGCATTAGATTAGAAGTAAGATGGGCCGATTATGTTCGAAATAGTTTTATTTTCAAGTATTCTATTCATGATTTTTTCCTTATTTTTGGACCAACTGGTCAAAAGTTAGAGGACGGATGGACAAAATTTTTTTTCTATTCTAGAACGGTTATCTCCGAAAATATTGAAAAATATTGACTACCTGTGTAAGTACTAACGGCAACTGAGTTACTCGTATGCTGCGAACAGACGGACGAAATATAAGCCTACATAAAAACTATTAAAAACGCCCGTCAGAGTCGAACTTATGTATAAAGTAGGTATTTATGAAATGAAATGAATTTTAGGTAATGTTCCAACTTACAATGTGGTGTCACAGGACTAGGCTTTGCCTAGAGTGACCCGCAAATATCACACGTAACTAAATTGACGACTACATCATAAAAATTTACATTTATTGAATCAAAAATCAAATTATTTCATTTTATACTTTGGTTATAAGCTTGAAAGTAGTTTATACATTAAGCAAGTTATAAATATTACATGTCATATATACGAATACCAATACTTTATATGTCTAAATAGGTACCGTTTTAAATCTAGAAATGTATGACTGCAACGCAGTAAGTTTTGCGTCAGCCTTTCGCTTATATATATTTGCTAATGATTCTTTTACTAATCCCACAATGTCGTAACAGATGTGCTTACCATAGAAAAAATCAACTGCGAAAGACTCGTCTGTTTGTCACGGGATTCGAACCCGCTTCCTCTGGATTCCGCTTCTTCTTTTACTAATCTCAATCAGCAACTAGTGTTTTACATGCAAGTATTACAAGCTGATTATAATGATTCTGTGTATATCTTCTTGGTAATTAACAACCAAATAAAATCGAATTCGATTTTTAAAGGCTTGCAATAATTCGATTGCATGGAAATTTTAACAGTAATATACTTACGGTTAGTTTAAAAATATTTTAATGTTTTTGATCCTTATTCCTCGGCCCCATATTCTGAAATATTATTCAGTGTGTAGGTATATCTAACAAGGGCCATAAATTAAACCATGCATACTTGCATAGGATTGATTAGAGTATCTAATCAATTAGGTAATCATTAATGACGAGGTTCTTAAAGTTGCGCTTGAAGTTGGGGTCAAATCCCAGAAATATTTTTAGAGCACTGAACATCATTGTAGCTAAAAACATGGGTATGAACGTTGTTATATGATGCGATATACGCATTTGAGAAAAATCCTCGAAATTTACGAATTTCGATTTTCGCGGTAGTAAGCCTGTAAAAGAGTGAACACTCGGTCTTGCATTATATTTCGGACTGAAGAATTTGTATAGATAGTGAATACAATCATGAAACGTAATTCTGAGCAATAGTTATCAAAATGTACCTCCAAAGGTGCCTAGTCTTATCCCTTAATACGGCCATGGCAATATATTACATATACCTAGCCGAAAAAATTGACTCTGTCCATTGAGACCGAATGGTCGAGTGGTTTAGGCAATAGCCGCGAAAGCTGATGACGTAGGTTCGAATACCACATCTGGTGGTCTGTCTTTGGTCACTTAATTTATTAGCATTATTGCTCAATTTACACTCAGTTGCTAAGAACCGTTAAAAGATTCGCCCGACTAAATTTACACTCCGTATACAATATAAGTTACCGGACTGTAAGATACCGATCTACATGGATTTTTTAAGCTCGTAAAGTTTATAAAATGAAAGCGCATTCACAATTATCGAGTCAAAGTATGTATTTGCGTAAATGAAAGTATTTTTATTCCGCAAACAGTCAATTTGCCAACAAGAATCAAAACGTATGATTTCGATAAGAAGATAACCGACATAAAGTAAGCGTGGGTTTTGGCCACACATGTTAGTAAGTACAGTAGCCGTACCATGAGTTGGAAAGTAAAGATTACGTAGGTTTTACTCGATACGTAATGCATTATATTATATCGCGCTCACACTATTCACACTGCCTTATTGTAGCGAGCGCGATGACCTGCTTTACGTATCGAGTAAAATCTAACGTTACCGATACTTGTAAAGTCAAGTACCGCTACAGTTATTGTGATTTGACATGTCGAAAACTTAACCCGAATTTCACATATGTATTTTCATTATTTTATTATGTAATTAAGGAACCAGTTCCATTCGGTTAGAACGAGGTAATCTCGGAGAGTCGTAACTTGTGATTGGGTCAAATGACTTGTACAAACTGCAACACCGTTCGATTACTATTCTTGAATCTTATTACTATGTTCATAAGGTACACAATTAGTCAGTTAACTTTGTTGGAAGATACTTACACAGACGATCAGATTTGCGTTTGTTACTTTGTAATTATCGCGTGCAATCTTGTGCGAAAGTCGTTCCAAATCCAATGAAGGTTATATAATAATAGCTAGAAAGGCTTAGGATTTCTAAAATACATAGGGCTTATATATCGTATCATCATCATCATCATCATATCAGCCGATAGACGTCCACTGCTGAACATAGGCCTCTCCCAAAGATTGACACAATGGCCGGTCCTGTGCCACCCGCATCCTTATATTATAATGTAATTAAAGTTTCACTTTTTTTCCATAGTAAATGTATGAAAACAGTTTTCTTGAAATTTGTCTTTTTTTGTACATTGCCATAAGTCGACCCCTAGAAAACTATTGACTGGATAGAAATGGAACCGATTGGCATAAGAAAAATTTTAAAAATATATTACAAGTTTCATACAATTTATATGGGAATAGGTAATAAATCTCGATTTGCGACTTTTCTAGTCGAAAATTTTATTTTGATCCCACACAAGCTTTGATCCTGAATAGAAACAGGATCGATTATCATTAAAACATTTTTTTTTATTTCATTTTCACGCGTTCTATATGTTTTTTCCAAAATCTGTATACGCCAATTTTCATTAATTTAAAATCGAGGGAAGGTCTTCTATGACCATTTACGAGTAGCTACTTTGGAGCTGCCCTCACTGACCCAAAAAGAATTTCCACTCTGTATAGTTAGAACGTGAGAGCAAGAAAAGCGGTAGACGATATTTCAGGCTCACTAATTGACTACACTGTATGAACAAAGGAAATAAGTATACCGTGCGTCACTAGAAAATAAAGAAAATACATATACTACTTACTCCTCTTTCATCCATGTAGTATTATTTATTTTAAATTACTAATACTTTACATGAATAACATACCTTCATCATAATAAAACGTTAAAGGTCCGGCCACGACATTGGTCTAAGCCGACCGGCAGCGAGCGAATCCATGAGTTGGAGCGGGATGCCGATATGGGAACTCCCTCTCGCACGTATGGTTTTCCGTTATGCCGGTCGCCTTAATGTGCGTTCAAACTACAAGAGCATTCGCTGTTCTAACCTCCCACTCTACGAAATCCGATCGGTACACAAATCGTGATTGGTTGATTTTGTAGAACGGGCGCTAGAACAGCGAATGCTCTTTTAGTTTATACCCACCTTTAGACTAATGTCGTAGCCGGGCCATAAGAATTCAATAGTTTTATTACATTCATTATAATTTCTATGTACGTACCTACATACGTTTAATACATACATAACCTTCCCTTATTTAAAATCATTACACGTAAGGATATCATATATCATAGGATTCATAGGTACAGTGAGACACCAACGGTGCTAAAGCCGTCTAGTTACTAAGTAGTCTTAGTACCTTGCTGCATTTAGTCTCGCCCTTGAATTGCTATTGGTTTAAGGTGCGTTCAAACCAAAAGAGCATTCGCTGTTCTATCGCCCGTTCTACGAAATCCACCAATCACGTTTTGTGTAAAGATCGAATTTCGTAGAGTGGGGGGTTAGAATAGCGAATGCTCTTTTGGTTTAAACGCACCTTTATAATACGTTACAGTCAGTCGTGTGGTGACGGCAGTAAGAATACATTTGTTACCACCCCAACTCCTCCTGCGGGTGTCGTAAGAGTCGACTAAGGGATTGAAGTGTAACTGACCATTATTTGATAAAAGATTGATGATGGGCAGCAGCGTCATCAATGTCATCGTAGTGGACACATTACTGCGATCGCCAATCCGCTTGCCCCGCGTGGCGATTATGGGCATTTACCTCCTAATGCGTACAGTTAATAGGAGAGGCCTACGTCCAGCAGTGGACTATCATAGACTGATAATGATGATGATGACAGTCAGTTGAACATTGAATAGCACATAATTATATTCGACAACATTTTTGTAGATGTAGGTATAAGCAGTAGAATTTTCGGGTTAATTTTGGAACCCCACTCCAAAGATCTAACTTATTATTTCTATACGACACAGTCACATTAAAAATGGTCACCTCATCCCTTAATTTTCGATATCACATCTCTGTTTATGTACTTGTGATTCAAATAACTACAACATAACCAAGTTATTTTATTTAACTGCAAGTTCATCGCTCTTTTACTTGGAGAGTAAGAAAATTTTACAAAAAAATGAAAAATGCGTGAATTAAATATTAGATACGCTGCCAAGTTTATAAATAAGAGTAACAATAATACTGTTATGTTACCACAAAAGAAATTATATGTTGTTACATACTAGAATTCCTCAATAATCTTCGTAAAGAGTTGCGCACCCGAGCGTACGGCGGTACCTGTGTCGGCGACTTGAAAGCGCCGTGCGTTGGCGCAAATATTTATTTTAATTTAGTCCCCGGCGGCGATCGCTCGTTAATCGCTAATGGTCTGGCAATTGTTTCTGTGACGTCACAGTGACGCTCTGGATATTGCTTGATTAGGAATCCTGACTTAAGAAAGACTTAAGACTTTTGGCGTAGAAACTTTAGGTTCATGGGGCCCCAGCGCACGCAAATTGTTTGCTGAGATCGCGAAACGTCTGGTTGACGTAACTAAAGACCGAAGAGCTGGCGACTCTGGTCACGTGACTTATCGCTTATCGTATACGATTGCAGAATGGCATCTTGGCTAGGCCTGCTATACCACAGTTATACTCGTATGATCTAAAGGTTGTTTTGTTAGACACTGAAAATCTCAGATACCCCATATCGCCGCTAAGACTCTATCTCCTATCTGCAACATTCGCTTCACACGTTCACTGCGGTGGAGGGTTTTTCGACCCCTTACAAAGTATGGTTAATTACGAGTTAAGGTAATTGTCGCAGCGAAGGTGTTAATGGAAAAACACCCGAAATCAGAGTCAAAGAAAGTTTACATTTCCATAAATTGATTCCCATAGATCCGTGCTGAGTAAGGGTGAAGACACATACGTATATCAGCATGCGTACCTACGCATTTTGTTTAACCACTCAATCGCTTTTGGTAACTGTGGTTACCAGCTGTCACTCTTATTTTTAGGAATAAAGTTTCAAAGCAAATGAGTGATTAATTATTGCTTACTGTAACAATACAGATTTCTTAGAAACACGCGCGGCGCGCGGACTCGAATACTTTCTCGCTCGCACATTCGTCCATCTCATCAAGAGGCCGCCGAAGATATCCGAGCGCGCACGAATCCAGAGCGCAGGGTATAAAAGCCGATGCCCGCGCCGTAATTCTTCACTTAGCTAGCGACTGCCTTAGCGATAGGTACAACCCTCTGTCCTCTGGCAAGTCTCACTGAGTCTGGGAGTTCGATAGCGTCCTAGCAGTCTTCTCCCATATTCACCCTAGGTTTTAGCTAGGGCCTTGGCGATAGGTTCACCGACTGTCCCTTGGCTATTTGTATCGGCAGTGGAGGGTTCAACCTTGCCACCCACTGTACGACTTAACGTAGCTAGGAAGTTCCAGTTATGAATGAACAGTTAATGTATCTATACCTATAAGTATAACCCTAATAAATGTAAACGTTGACATTGGCGTTTAACTCATCCCCAAGTGGCGCCTACCCTACAAATTGGCGCCCAACGAAATAACTACCCGCTCGATTGGAAGATTAAGTTGCATCTACCCTATATTTTTTTCTCGAAGTACCCACATAAAATAAAATGGCGGAAAGAGATACGAATAAGGAGGGGATCGGCGAAGTATCTACAAAGAAGGTAGTTTCAAAGAAATCAAAGGTGAAAACGACAGGAGATACACAGGCACAAGCGCCACCAGTGTCTTCGATACATTTATCCGAAGAACAGTTTGCAAGATTATTAAAAAACACCTTTCTACCATGTCTACGAAGAATTTTGTTGAATGTAATAATCGATTCCATGGCTAAAATGACCGCAATAAACTCGAAGAGTCTATCAAGAAAGTTCTGTCGAAATGGGCCACTGAAGAGCGAGCTGCATACAAAACATCAAAAATTTGCACTTACCTCATCGCCAATATCCAAACAACCAGATTTTCAGCCGTCATTTATGATCAAAACAGATGCTTGTAACTACACCATTGGAGCAGCTTTACTCCAGGGGGAGGGCATTGAAGAACGCCCTATAGTTCAAGGATCAAAGGAAGAGAATGTAACAATACAAAGTCCTGGTTTCCTCACGGGACGTCATCGAGCATCAAAGGAAGAGACTGTAATATTACAGAGTCCTGGTACTCTCACAAGACGTCATCGGGCATCAAAGAAAGAGATTGTAACAATACAAATTCCTGGTTCTCTCACGGAACGTCATCGAGCATCAAAGGAAGAGACTGTAACAATACAGATTTTCCTGGTACTCTCACGGGACGTCATCGAGCACCAGAGGGGGAGACTGTAACAATACAGATTTCTTAGAAACACGCGCGGCGCGCGGACTCGAATACTTTCTCGCTCGCACATTCGTCCATCTCATCAAGAGGCCGCCGAAGATATCCGAGCGCGCACGAATCCAGAGCGCAGGGTATAAAAGCCGACGCCCGCGCCGTAATTCTTCACTTAGCTAGCGACTGCCTTAGCGATAGGTACAACCCTCTGTCCTCTGGCAAGTCTCACTGAGTCTGGGAGTTCGATAGCGTCCTAGCAGTCTTCTCCCATATTCACCCTAGGTTTTAGCTAGGGCCTTGGCGATAGGTTCACCGACTGTCCCTTGGCTATTTGTATCGGCAGTGGAGGGTTCAACCTTGCCACCCACTGTACGACTTAACGTAGCTAGGAAGTTCCAGTTATGAATGAACAGTTAATGTATCTATACCTATAAGTATAACCCGAATAAAAGTATTGATGACATTGGGCGTTTCCGTTACTACCCACCATTACATTACTATAAAACGCGTAAGCATGCGTAGGTACGCGTGCGGAAAGCTGGACGCGGTCTCATACTAAACTGACATTTTCTATGGGCAAAATGCGTACGCATGCTGATAAATGTGTCTTCACCCTAAGCATAGCGACGATATGTATTAAGTCATACTGCGAATCCTAGCAAGTAATGTCATTATGTTTAGGAAAGGAAAGGAGAATAGCGTAGCCAAGTTGCCTATCGGTAAAGCTCAGTAGCGTATGGTAGTTTCCTCTTTGTCTCACTCTTTCTTATTAGTACAATAAAGACGATAATGTCGATAGCGAATTTGGTGAATGCGGGATTAGCTATCCCTAGAAGGCTGATCGGGAATATGTGTGGAGGAAGAATAGGAGCATGAGTTGGCTAATCAAATAATCAAAATCGCAAACGATTGGCTGTCGATGGCGATGGAGGTTTAAACTGAAGTGGCAGTGGCCGGGCCACATCAAAAACGTAGAACGATGACCATTGGGGCGGAATGATTCTCGAGTGGCAGCAACGTACCGGAAGGCACAGCGTGGTGTCCACCCACAAGGTGGACTGATGACCTGGTGAAAGTCACAGGAGTCTGCTGGATGCGGGTGGCGCATGACCGATCATTCTGGCAATCTTTGGGGAGGCCTATGATCAGCAGTGGACGTTTTTCGGCTGATATGATGATGATAATGTCATAATCATCATCACCATGATCAGCCTATGATAGTCCACTGCTGGACGTAGGCCTCTCCTATTAACTATGCATATAGACGCATTAGGAGGTAAATGTCTACTATGATGACGCTGCTGCCCATCATCAATCTTTTATCAAATAATGGTCAATGACACTTCAATCCCTTAGTCGGCTCTTACGACACCCGCAGGAGAAGTTGGGGTGATGACAAATGTATTCTTACTGCCGTCACCACACGGCCTATGATAATAAGTCTCATGATAATGTCACATGTTGGAAAATGTCGTGTGATGTTTCCACGTAGACCAGATAATTGTCTTATCAATATTCCAAAACAAGAGCTCCCTGCGTGTTTGCACCAATATTTGCCCAAGCTTTTTGTGGTAAAAAGGGCATTAGTGAACCCTTCTATTGACTTGGCTAAGGCAGTTTGCGTGTCAACAGGCAAAGCAAATATTGGTCGGCGGGCAATCTGGCGGCCTCCGGTTTTGTTCTTTTACACTTTAAGAGATATCGGCTTCCTATGTTTTTTGTAGTTTACGGGATTGATTATATCCACTTAGCTGCTCACGGTTGTTTTTGAAGTGTTTGATGAAATCGCGGCGCGGTTTCAAAGGAATTTGTTTCCGCAATCGCTTAGGATGCCATGTCCTTCGTATCAAACGCCCGTATTGGCTTTTAGCAAAAAAGAGAAAAATACTCTTCTATTATAAATATTAGATATCATGTCATATGCTTCAGAAAAATTACCTAGTTCACCAACATCTGATGATCCGAGATCAAAGCCACGTAGCGGTCTCAAATTTTGGGGATTTTTCTCTGTCACTCTAATGACACCTTCGTTGGATTGACAGAGATAAATCCCCGAAATGTTGATATTTCGGCGTTAGCGGTAGTAAGCCTGTTTTCCCGGCTGATGCCTAAACTGCACAGCCACTCGGTCTTAAATAGTGATGGGTCGTTCCCAGTAATTACCCAATCTTACTATGGGGAAATTTCTCAAATGGAAATATTCCCCATACAATGTTGGGTATGTTACCGGGAACGACCCAGACTCTTAAATCCACACCTCGGACGTTGATGAACTAAGTCTTTTTTCTTTGGTATATGACGTCTAAGACGTCGTTTGCTATATCATTTGTACTTTATACTACCTACCTGTGTCACTACTTAAAAACACAAATCAAAAGTATTTAGTGAAATAATTGATGGGTTGCTCAAAAACTTGATAATATGTTCTTTTCATAAAATCCAGTACGGGTTTGAGTACCTACCATGTTATGGTCAGTCAAGGATACCGCTACTGTGGGGCGAATGCACATGATGTCACAACTTTGAATGTCTCATGCAGTTCTCCCACACATCAACTGTAATTCTACTGTGTGAAATGTTTTTTTGGTAGAATAGTGACGTGAACATATCGTACATGTCGGTATAAGATGCCTGCTGGCGATGGATCTTTCTATTGGTCAAAATTGAGAAACTTTAATAATGTCCCGTAAGAAAACAGCAACAAATAGACGAAGAACCTATTAATCAAATAGGAAAAACAATACTACAGTTTAATTTAAACCCTCGAAGTCAATACTGGAATTTTGAAAGGCCTATCTTTTATTCTAACTTTTGTGAAGAGACTTTTAGAATCACAGAATACTCTCATCACTATATTCGGAATTAAATCGATAGGATGTTTTGCCGAAATCCCGTCCTTGCTTCGGCGAATTCCAAACATGTGCAATAAAAAACTTTTCCTATGGACTCGAATCACGTTTCAAACCGTTCCGCGAATTAAAATTACAAAAAGCGAGAGCGAGTGAGCGCATATTCGCAGGTGAGTTGAAAGGAGAGGTCGGATATGCGACAACTGCAACGCCCCTGTACGAAGGAATAAAATTCAAAATAAGATTTGAAAGGATCTAAAAGGAAAACAAACAGTTGGATTGGATTTCTCTAGGTGGGAGAGAGAGGGGTATGTTTCTGGCGGGTGGGTCGTCGAGATATGGAGTTATGCTGTGAATTAGTGAGTGTGGGGCGGCGCGAGATGAGCTATCGAAGCATTGATAAGCATGCGAAAAACTCTCCAAAATTTATCAATCGATTACTTGAGCAAGGTACTTGCAAATTGAAGTAACTTGCTTTTATACTTAGACATCATTGAATAAGAGTTTGCATACTGAATTACTTATAGGTGTCGTAAGTCGTGTAACATCATTGATGATCAACTGCATTTACTAATTGCTAGCAAAAATTTTAGATTTGCTTTTAAATCAGTATTTTGTGAATTTCATCATTTACTTATTTTGCTTAAATATTACGGAATACACAATGACAGCATATGTTTATTTTCATTTCCAAGATTGTATTAAATAACAAGATAAAATGTCGCACTCTGACAAACCAGCGTGGTAAGTAAAGTTTTCTCATGACAGCCAAAGTTATAAGACGCGTGTCGCCATCTAATGGACAATAGCGGAACTACTCGCGAACAAGTTATGCGGCCTAAAGATTTTGTTTATTTATTTGGATATCATTTAAAATCTTTCGGGGGGATCTTAATATAGATCACATACTTAGATATTAAACGTCTTAATTATTTTACTATTTTGTGAAAGAAAATAAAATGAGTGCATGTACTGCATTAAGTAAAATGTGTACTTCCGGCACTAATTCTGAATTGATATAGAAGTATTATCTATTACGAATATTTTTTCAAATTCTAAACAAATGACTCAGTGTAGGTAAATTGAAAAAAAAAAAATTCGAACATTAAGTTTGCAATCACACATCTTTATTACGATCATGTCATGTTTTTTATGTACCATAAAAAACTTTGTAAAGCGCAGAATTATTCAACTGAATTGTATTAAACTTCTAATGTTTTCCAAGATCTAACCCGCCGCCACATCTGACTCATACTTACGTCATCTTAATTAGATACGAGTTCGGTAATTTTTTTATGACCCGTGCGCGTATCGAAAGTCCAGTAAAGTGCCGACACTGGCGCCATCTCTCCCCAGTTACACGTAATCTGGCTGTGGGCTTAGGGTTGTGAAGACGTGTTATCGATACTTCAATTACTGTAATTTCAAGCATCGACATTTAGTGTCATCATCATCATCATCATTTCAGCCATTTATCGCCCACTGTTGAGCATAGGCCTCTCTTCTAGTACGCCACTCATCTCGGTCCTGAGCCAATCTAATTTGCGTAATACTCTTGAAATATTATACTTTTTATTTCAAATACTATGATTTACACCAATTTTCTAATAGTCCTGTTTATTTTAAAATTTATATAATAGCCTAAAAGTTATGACAGATAATACATAGTTACTAGAGGTTTTAATCATGTGTGTATACACGTAACTTATGGTTTAGAAAATGTGTCAATTTCTGGGTGATACCTATAAATAATACGACAACATTTCTACCTGTATGATTTACACGTACCTATTATTCTTTTATGGCAATAAATTAAATTCAATGACAAGGATGGAAGGCTACGAATAGGCAAATTAGATCGCAATAACTAGAAACTAAAATAATAAACTAGTCCCACAATTCATCACGTCTTAAATCATTCCGATTGGCCGCTAACCGTTCTTAAGAACCGAGTGATTATTTTTAATCGATACTTTAGCATCGATAGCGCGGACCACCTCGCCGCTCGATTTACATTTTAATATATTGTCCAACCGTAAAATAAAGAAATTGAACGGATGAGCACCGCCTACGAAACGGCGTAAGTGCCAAGGATCTTTAGGGTGTTACGTCGTTTTTAATTGTTGAAAAAACCCGAACGATTAAACCCTATCACGATACAAGCGTAATCATTTATGTTTTAATGTCGTCGGCTCGAATGGTGAGTCGCCAGTTCGTTAGGGAAGTGATATCATTTTGTCGGTGGTCTACGAAGTGGTGTGAGTGTTGAATTGAGTTACCGTAGACTTCTATTGCAAGAGACTGGATTTTAAATATTAAAATGTGAAAAAAGTGTATTAGTAGATGGCATGCCAAGGCCGTTTAAGTGGGAAACGTCTCGGAAGACGTGTAATTATAGGCCGAGGCCGACAAACATGTGATCCGAGGCTTTCCCATGTAACGGCCGAGGTGTGTAACATACCTACTATTTTTCTGCTCTGTGTGGCAATGTGCTGTTTGCCGGCCGAAGGGCAGAAAAAGACTTTTGTAGTCTGTGTTATACACACCCTACCATTTTTAACCGACTTCAAAAAAGGAGGTTCTCAATTAGACTGATTTTTTGTATGTATGTTAAGTACCTAAGTACCACAGTGTACAATGGGTTGTGCTCTGAAGAACTGTTCGACATGATGCCAACGTCCACTTTTCATCATCTCACCGCTCGCCACCGACTGAGCGCTCATCCTCACACCTTGCAACCTAAATGGTCGCGCACCGTGCGGTTTCAGAGGAACTTCCTCCCGCGGACGGTCCGTCTGTGGAATGAGCTCCCTGCCGAGGTTTTCCCGTTGGACTACAGTATAGGGTTCTTCAAAAGAGGAGTGTACAAGTTCTTATTGGGTCGGCAACGCGCATGTGACACCCCTGGGGTTGCAAGCGCCCATAGGCTACGGTGACTGCTTTCCATCAGGCGGGCCGTATGCTTGTTTGTATAAAAAAAAAAAAACCTAATCGATATCTCCGGCAATCGTGAAACAATTTTCAATTGTTTTTATCGAACGTTTTTATGTTTCACAATAAGTTGTTTGTATTTTAAGTTATAGGCCTATTAATGTTTTTACTAAACTTGAGTTCCCACCTCATACAATTGAAGAAACGCAACACCGCTTAAATGAACGGAAGCCGCAATCAAATGGTCCGTCAAAATTAAAACAATTTAAACGAATCAAGCACCGATTTGTATGGGGGAGCCGCAATTAGGTAATAAAATGTTTGTTTAATGCAATTACCCGGTCCTGATGCATGCTGGTCGTTTTTTATCTATTTGTGTGTCCCATGAAGTGACGCCTCCATTCCAGTATCGGTAACGTTGGGTTTTACTCGATACGTAAAGCAGGCCTTCGCTCGCTCCAATAAACCAGCGGCCGTACAGCGAACTTCGAAATCAGTGGATTTGGAGGATTTGTCTCTGTCACTCCAACGAAGGCGTCATTAGAGTGACAGGGACAAATCCTTGCAGATTTCTAAATTCTCGGTAGCAGGCTAGTCCGTACCATGAGTTATTGCTAGGATACAAAATGACAGTCTAATCAAAATGATAATCACTACAGTCATATAAAACAAAGTTGCGTCCCGTTTTCGAATTCTAAATACTCCGATGCGTTTTTAGGGTTCCGTAGCCAAAATGGCAAAAACGGAACCCTTATAGATTCGTCATGTCCGTCTGTCCGTCTATCCGTCTGTCACAGCCGATTTACTCGGAAACTATAAATGCTACAGTAACGAAATTTGGTAAGGATATGTATTGTATAAACCGCTACAAGATTATGATACTAAATTGTAAAAAAAACCATTGGGGTGGGGGCCCTTCATACATGTAACTGAGGGATAGAATTTTTTTTTTAGTTGTATATAAGCGTGTGGGGTATCAATAGAAAGGTCTTTGAAAATGATATGAAGGTTTATAAATCTAATTTTTATTTAAGCAAATCGTTTTCGAGATATCAGCTCTCAAAGTCTGAAAAATGTGTCCCCCCCCCCCCTCTGTTTTTTAAACTACGCTATATAAAATTCAAAAAAAAATATATGTTATGCACATTAATAAACTCTATCAACGATTTTTGGTTTGATAAAAATATCTCTTATAGTTTTTGAGGTACGTTGATTTAACTGTATTTTTTTAATAATAAATTGATAATGGTACGGAACCCTTCGCGCGCGAGTCCGACTCGCACTTGGCCGGTTTTTTTAGGATGGGAGGGTCCAGTGGCTGGGAAAATGGGAGTATATACATGGGAATTTGACATGATTTTCGTCTTATCCATGTTCATCCTAAGACCAACTCGCTCGGAGGCTCTACTGAGGTTAATCATAAGGTACATAATAGGCCTTAAAAGTAGACAATACAGAAATACAAGATAAAATCACAATAATTTATTCCCAATACAGCAAAAACGGAACCAAAACCCGATGAATATTGATAACCCACGACCTTATACATTAAACAATAAGATCGGTTTTCCGACTTATTATTCAAGACATGTTTTCAGAATACTAATGTATGTTTTGCATACAAACGCATTTTTGCTAGACGTTATCACTGAATCGCTGGTCATACCATTATGGTTCCTATGCAATTGAGTTAAAGCATGTCATGTTGTACAGTCAAGTGCAAAAATAAGTATCGAAAGAATCCGTTCATAAATATGTTACGACGTTCTTATTACACAGAATTAGAGTGCACTGGGACATATTTTTGAACGTTTTTGTATACCCCTTATTTTGTCTTCGACTGTACCTAGGTACATAAATGCATACAAGAATGCTCTAGGACATTGTAGATTACAGGTGAATACGAATTATGTATCATTTGTATGGATATGGGGTGATAGTTTGTTGGAATTGCTGTCAATAATCACACGGGACAAAAAACTGAACCAGCATGTGGTATTATAAGTATATTTATTAATATCATGACCGGTCCTGCGCCACCCGCATCCAGCGGACTCCTGCGACCTACATCGGTCATTAGTCCACCTTTGGTGAGGGCCTACCCACGCTGCGCCTTCCGTGGCACAGGACCGGTCATTGTGGCAATCTTTGGGGGAAGCCTACCTATGTTCCGCATTGGACGTCTCTCGGCTGATATGAAGATTATGATTAACATTATTAAAATAAGACTGTAGCTGTAGGGAACTCCTGTTGTTCAAAGCTAGAAATTCCTCGTAATATTTTTGCAGTAAATATTTGTTGGGGCCCTACCGCGCACCACGAACGAAGTGCCTTTCTGTCACACTTACGTACGAATTCATAAGTGTGAGAGAGACGCAACACTCCGTTCATGGGTCGCGGTAGGGCCTCTGGCATCAATACACTCTCATATATCTCACGTGCCTCCATTTTCCGAACAAAATCTAATATCAACAACGACACCTGTTTTTGTCGAACTGTATTAATCAAATAGTAGCACGTCTCTATTTCTCCAGCGAGTTAGGTACTGTCGACTTATATTCTTGTGCTGAAGTCGCTGCCACAGCTTATAGATAGAGGCAATCCATCTAAGTCCTCAGGGTAGGCAGCGTATGGGCAATTTTTTGATCCCTATGTCCATGGGCCTCAGTTACTGCTTTCCATCAGGTGGGCTGAGAGCTCATCTACCTTCGTCACATAAAAAAAAGCTTCCTTTTCCATTCCAACAGATTGGAATAATTGGAAGAGAACTCCTGCTCCGTCTTCACATTTGAATGCCTTGATTTGTGTCTTCTGGTCATTCTCAATCTTCCCTCTTCACTGCCGTAGTTAGTCCTGCTTTTTACACTGAACTGTCAAGTGCAAATATATACCGAAAGAAGCCTCCAACAAATATGTTACGACGTTCTTATTACACAGAATTAAAGTGCACTGGGACATATTTTTATATACAGTTTATTTTGCCTTTGACTGAACATTATTAGGTTAGGTAGCGCCCTCTCGTGCCAAGTAGAAGAGTTAAGATGTTCATTTAAAACGGTCTCTCTAATTTGCGAAGCATTTCATGTTAATTTCTGATTTTTTTGCATACGGCATCAATACAATACACTAAGATAAAACGGACAAATGCTTCCACGGCCATTTTTTTACGTTTTGAAACTACTAGAGTATCTATCTACATTGTGATTTTGTGTTTGTCGCGGGTTCGTTAAATTAGTAATCATTTTTCAATATTGAATGCAGGGATCGGAACCGGTTTTTTAGAAAAACCTCGAAATACCTCAATATTTCAAAATGTTTTACACTCTTTATGTAGTATTCAACATTAACAATAACTTTTAACATCATATTTTTGAATTACTCCATAAACAAAAAAAATATAAACCGAAGAACGAAAAAGAACGGAATTCGAACCGTTCTTTTGTATGGAGCAAAAACCGCTATCCGATCCCTGATTGAATGTCATATCATATCATCATCATCATCATCATATCAGCCGAAAGACGTCCACTGCTGAACATAGGCCTCTCCCAACGATTGCCACAATGACCGGTCCTGCGCCACCCGCATCCAGCGGACTCCTGCGACCTTCACCAGGTCATCAGTCCACCTTGTGGGGGGCCTACTACATATCATATATACCAAAGAAAAACTACCGAAGTTTACCAAGGGCCAAGCTGGTATTTGAACCCACGTCCTCAGCTTCTGCGGCTGATGCATATACCACTCGGCCACTCCAGTATTCAGCCTCCTGGAATGGCCCATCCGCATCCATAGTGTCACTACTTAAAAATACAACTCAACAAATATTCAATAAAACATTTTGAGTTGCTTCAAAAATATTTAATAACCATCATTAAACGAATTTGCAGATTAATAGAACGCAATTACTTTAGTACCGCTTTCATAAAAAAATGTGTGAAACGTTTAAATGAGTGTAAAACTGTTTGCTGTATGAGATTAATACATTTTTAAGCCCAAACTGGACCTATTTCTTGTCATGATACCGCACCCTGTAATGAATGTAGTAACGTCTGCACTATAATTTATGTCCGCCACCCATCATTACCGAAACCACCGAGTTTCGGACGTAATACGCGATGAATATTTTATACAGGACTAGAGGTTAGCTAAAGTGTGGACGTAATAGGATTCTATATAATAACCGTGGAGTTTTCTTTATAAAATACCTTCTAGAAAGGTGAAAGTTTACAGAGGGGTCAAATAGTTGTCATTTCGAGGGTAGATACCTAAATAATTAGGTAGGTAGGTACCGTAAAAATGGGCCATAGTTGTATTCTATTAATAATTGCTAATCCGTAAAAATGCAGTGGCCTGAGAGGGTTTTCAGTAAGCGTACTATTTTTTTAGCCATAAGACCTAATGGATATAAGTACCCACAAAGCAATAAATAAATGAATTATGTAATCCTCCGTTTCAGAAATAGGTACATACATGTAGTTGTGTATAAATACATCTTAAAAAGTGGTTTTATCTTGTTTAAGCACAAAATACATATTAGGTAGTATCTACAGTTTAAGTAAGTATCTCAACTAGGTATCTCTCCATATGTGACATTTGCTGTAGGTAAACGCTAATAGTTTTCCAATTAAAAGCAACTATGACAATCCAATCGATAAATGCATATAATTGGAAAGAAATTACGATGCACCATAATAGGGCAATTAGGGCTAGTTTCCTATAACGGCGCTAGATGGCATCGCCTCATGTAACATTCAACAGTGTAGGCGATAATCACCCTTAATGACGTGGGGTGCGCAGGGTACTTCCGATTGCGTTGCGATGCGGGTATTGTAGAAATATCGAAGTTTTGCAATCATTCGGTTTATTAATAAAATAAGAGATATGTTAGGGATATGATATCATTCGTTTAGCTCTTAATTCGACAACCTCCAATTCGACATGGGCTATGACCCCTTTCTTGTATTTTTTTCGTCGGCGGTGGCTCATCGTAGACCACGAACCGTGTAAAGTGTTCGAAACGTCGGGGTGTTGTTAAATAAATTAGTAAACTCCATTTCAAATACCATGGTCCGATGCCACATAAGACTTTGAAGTGGCATCGGGCCATGGTATTTGAAATGGAGTATACCTATTACGTGATATAAATCATCAAAATAGTTTTATTTCGTGAATAACTATCGCGGCAACCGAAGAAAATCTTCTACCTAACATTATCCCGGTCTTTGCCAGGATCCGCTTTCCTACTTCCTTTCCTCCACATTGCACGATCATGTAACCATACCATGACTTTGCAAGAATCTGTAACGTTATGGTGCGTTAAAACGAAAAGAGCATTCGCTGTTCTAGCGCCCGTTCTACGAAATCAACCAATCACGTTTTGTGTACCGATCGAATTTCGTAGAGTGGGAGGTTAGAACAGCGAATGCTCTTTTGGTCTGCACGCACCTTTACGTTTTCCCGATCTTCGTTAAGGTCCGCTTTCCACCTCCTTTTCCTCCACATTCCTCGATCCTGTAACCATACCATGACTTTGCAAGTATCGGTAACGTTAGGCTTTTCTCGATACGTAAAGCAGGCCATCGCGCTCACTCCAATATGTTAGTGTGAGCGCGATAGAATGCTTTTCGTATCGAGTAAAACCTACGTATCCTTTACTTTGCAACTTATAGTACGGTTTCTAGGCATCTTCTATTCTCTTATTCACACATTCGACGCTGCGTTCGTCAACGAGCTCGACGTCGAGACAGCCTTGTCTAAAATCCTAGCTGTTTTATTTGACATTAGGAATCGAGGCTGTGAGCGAGGTGGTGGGCGAGTTCGTCGCTGTTTTTCGTTAGAGAATACGAAGTTCGTACATTAAACGTCAAACTCTCGACGCAGTGTACTTCCAGCTCACGCCGCATTCGTCGCCGAGCACTAGTGTCGTTTAAAGTATATTAGTTAATACCATTTTTAGGCTCGACGCTGCCGCAGCGCTGACACAGCGCTGACAGCAAGGCGGTTTCCTTAGTGAATAACACTGCTGCCCTCACGACATCTATCCATCGCTTTTTTGCGCGTCGAGGGCCGTCAAAACCATAAATTAAACCACGATATTTCAATTATCGTTCGTAATAACACCCTTCACCGTAGTGACGAACAACTATAAATACTGCAATTAATTAAAAAGTAACATGTAATCATTGGATGAAAAAAGTGTGGATCCACGGGCATTTTTTTGCGTTTTTTACGTGCTCGGTCAAGGAGAACGTACGTAATACGTATAAAGACGTCATTATATATTCGTCAGTAAAAAACAACCTAAAAACTTGCATTATTTCATAATCATGCACTATTAAAATCTCGGTTGTATCACCATCTTAAAACCTCTTAACTTCACATACAGTCTTAGTTAAAATTACTACATAGTATAAAATAAAGTCACTTTTTCTGTCCCTATATGTCCCTCTGTACGCTTAAATCTTTAAAACTACGCAACGGATTTTGATGAGATTTTTTTTAAATAGGCAGAGTAATTCAAGAGGAAGGTTTTTATGTAGGTATAGTAATAGTACCCGTGCGAAGCCGGGGCGGGTCGCTAATTATTGATATTTATCAGTATTAACGTAAATATATAATTATCTGCGAAGGTGTTTCACAATAGTGTCAAAGACGTAAATGCAATAGAAAATCAGCCATATTTGTTTATCTTTTATTGTTTTCTACTGACGGACGGTACATAACCTTAAATAGCTTTTAGGAATAACTTACCTAATAATTTTCGCGTTTTTGCATCTTAACGTGCATTTAGACCAAACGAGCATTCGCTCATTCTATCCTCGAAATCAACGAATTTCGAGGAATCACTTTTTGTCTAACGAACGAATTTCGTAAATGCATCTTTACACCATAAACAATAGGTTTGGAAAACGTTTCTGTTATGCGATGTTTTGATGATTGCGATGAAAAGATTATTTGTTATACATATGTATAAAAAAAAGTTATGCGATGTTTTCCTTGCGGATCAAAGGTATTTTATATTTTGTAATAGAAATGTAAATAAATAAATACGAGGCTGCCATTACAATTCGCACCTGGATAAGTATTATGTATGAATTCGCTTTTTATTATATTTTACAACTGGTTAATACTTGGTACTGCTACCAACTGCAACTATGCAATTACCTGTATTAACTAACAAAGTAGGATAGATATTTATTTTTTATAAAAAATATAATACCTACCTTTCAATAATTTTGATTCTGTAGAAGGTTACCTAATTACAAATACACCTAAATGTCTACCTACTTAGCGTAATTGGCTATTACAAGATAATAAAATTTAAACTTTATAGAGAAATATAATGGAAATACCGATTAAGAACCTCTTTTTCTGCATACAAATTTGTATGCAAGGGGGTCTACTTTTCTCTGCAGCTGACTGTACATAAGTTTACCCTTAAAAACACTTTTATATTGTACTTACAGTTTTACACTTAGCTACTTCTATGGATAGCATGAATTGAATATTACCTAGATTCTGTAGTCATACCATGACTTTGCAAGTATCAGCAACGTTTGGTTTTACTCGATACGAAAAGCAGGCAATCGCACTCTGTCCAATATGCTGGTGCGAGCGCAATCAAGTAAAACTTAACATAATCTTTACTTTCCAACTCATGGTATGTCTAGGTCTACTGTTCAAAAAGTGATGGCACGTGAGATGTATTAGTGTCCCTTGTTGCCCGATGCCTGCCAATTTCCTCACATACTAAAACCAAAAGCTCCTACCCGTGCATGGATACCTAACTATTCGAATTTCAATACTATTTCCGAACCCCACGGTTGAAAGGATAATCGCGAGCTAAACTACAGGGTTATACAAAAATGGTGATATACTACATTTCAAATACCATGGCCCGATGCCGTTTAAAACTTCTAATACAACACAATATAACATGGATCTACTTATACTTTTGACACAGAATATATAACTTTTGAACTTTTACTATGGGACCAAATATGAAAACTTAAGAAAAAAAATAAAAAAAATGAATTTGCCCATTTTTTTCACTGCTGAAAGTTGTTACACCGAATTTAACTTGGTATCACAAAAATTATGACGTTAAATTTTGTTTTCATTATTTTTTTTTTGCAATCGCCGCTTGTACCAACCAATGTAGCCGAATAGTTCGATACATCATGTACTGACTGTACCAACCTTACTACATAAGACCAATTTGTTCAAGTCGTATATAATTATAAATACATAGCGGGGGTAATCACGTACACGCCCTCGAATTGGCTATTTATGTAATAATCTTCGTGTGCCAGCAATCAATCGTAATTAGACGGCGATTTTAAACCGCAAATTAAATAAAGTGTGGGTAAAAATAAAAATGGAACATCGATTATGTTGTGTCGCAAGGTTACTCCGAACATGCTTGTAAAACATACATACAGACCAAGTATAGTCTGATAAACCAAACTTGATGATTGACCGGCAGCGGCACGTAATTCATATTTTCTTTTCCTACCTCTTGTTGATAAGCAGACATAGAAGTCACGATGGCACGAACAAAATTTTGCTAGGGATTTCCACTAGATATTATTTTATCGATAAGTTATTCTTTCTTATGACAGAAGTAACGTTATGACTTCGAAATAAAATCTAAATTAGGCTTAGTTGTAAAGCAGTCGAGAAGTAAGCTTACTTTGAATGGAAATTTAAGTAAATACGTGTATTTTACGGATGTATGTGCTCTTTGATGTTCACTTGACAAGTTTTGCACCTAAAGGTGGATTTAGACCAAACGAGCGAATGCTCATTCTATCCCCCACCCCAAATAGTACTGTGTTCCGGTTTGGGGGTAAGATACCCGGTGTAATTACTGGCATAGAGGCAATTCATCTAAGTCCTCAGGCGATTTTTGATCACTATGTCCATGGGCCTCAGTTTCTGCTTTCCATCAGTTGGGCTGAGAGCTCACTTGTGTACCTTCGTCATATAAAAAAACACGATGCTCCCCCGAGCATGTTGACCACCTGTCCCAATCATAAGCTATCCGATCAAGTTCCTAAGCTGTTTGAAGTGTGTTACGCAGACGATCCTGAACTCGATGCACAAGTACCAGCCACGGTTCCACCTGGTGCGGGCCAACGACATCCTGAAGCTGCCCTACTCCACCTTCAGGACCTACGTGTTCAAGGAGACGGAGTTCATAGCGGTCACCGCTTACCAGAATGAGAAGGTTGGTTGTAAACTTAATGTTCTAGATGTAACTAAAGACCGAAGAGCTGGCGACTTCCTCGCTCAACGCATCAGTATTGCGATACAGCGAGGAAATGCCGCCAGCATCCTCGGTACAATGCCACAAGGGCCAATCTTAGATATAGGTTAGGTTAAGTAGATTAGTTAGATTTAATATATGTACATAAATTGTAGTGTTCTAAGATTTTGAAGAAACTATTCGGATTTTCAACCACTTGAAAAAAGAAGGAAGAGGTTCTCAATTGATCTGTTGTTTTTGTTTGTTACCTCAGGACTTCCGACTGGGTTTTTAACCACTCTCGTCACGGAACAGAACTGATTTTGACGGTTCTTTTTTTATTTGAAATCTGATGCTTACCGATTGGTCCCATTTTACTTAATTTGGTCCAGTTCCGACAATGACATCCATGAGAAAACCATATTAGGAGCATTCCATAAAAACATCTACTTTTTGTCGCTTACGTGTCACTATGGTAGCTACCCTAATAAAATACACTAGCTGATAGGACACACTGTCAATCTTGAAGCCTTGATATGTTATTATTATACCGTAACTCAGCTTACTAATTTAATTTTTCAAAAGTATTGAAAACACAGTGTCGCTTCCGACATGTTTTCATGGAATGCTCATTAAGTACTTACGACATGACAAATGAACGAATAACTCAATATCACGCCAACTGGTTTCGATAGTTATTTTTTTAACGGAATTCGAAACAAACCGTGATGGTCCCGTTAATAATAACAAATAATAATGTATGTACAATAATCACAAAGATCAGATAGGTTTTAAGTAATTTTTACTTTTGGGCTCAGCATGATAAAGAAGAGAACATGAAAACATTCTAAAACGAACTTAACCCTTCGTAGCTCTGATGAAAGGATCTTGGAGAAATCGGTTGAAGACAGTTTTTTATTTTTATTTTTTCAATAATAATATTGATTGAAAATCAAAGTCGAAAGATTGCATTAGTCAAATACATACGCATATTTCTTAGCAAATCGTAAGATACCTTTACAAGTGCTTGGCTTCGTACTTAGCTTACTTACGAAGAACAAACTTACTTTGGTAGAGATATGACATGTTTTGATATTTTCAGATAACGCAGCTGAAAATTGACAACAATCCTTTCGCGAAAGGCTTCCGAGACACCGGCGCCGGAAAGAGAGAGAAAAAGTAAGTATCTATCCCTTCTTATATAAACCTTAATAGGTACATATTTCACCAAATCCAATCGAATCCCTCAGATCCAATTTACAAAAAAAACCTATGACCGTGACTTGGGTACTATGAAGTCTAAATGAGTATTGAGTAGGTGGAAATATGTACTATGTAATGTAGGTATTAGAATAAAAACTTACGAAAGTCACCTGTTGTATGTAGTAGTGATCTATTCAAATTGACAATAGGTACCTGTTTAAAATGCGAATACAAACAAAACAAAATGCCTATATGGATAGATTACAATAGATTACAACAGGAGCTTTTTTTAACTTTTTCACCTTTACTCATTCCCTTTGCATGTTAATATTGTTAATTTTTATATAGGTACCTAGGTACTAGAGTGTATAATATTATAGAAAAAATACCCTCAGTAATTAAAGAAAATTCCGAAATATCATTGTATGAACATGAACTATCGGGACTTAACTACATTTACGACTCAATATTTTACCGAAATGTTTTCAAAATCATGCATTGGTTCACAGTTCATTAAATAAATTCAGCAATTCACGCTGATTCACCAGCGTGAGGTTAATCAGTCCAAAAGTGATATTTTTTGTAGGAATGGAATTTGGTGCGATAATGTATTTTAATTTGCAAACTTTTTGGTACAGTACGTAGTACCAAGTTAACTTATTGTACAGTCAAGGCAAGGTATAAGATATACCTAGATGCGCCAAAGTGAAAAAAAAGTACATTGCATAAAATCAGTGCTTAAGTCAAAGTCAAAGTCAAATAATTCTTTATTCAAATTGGAATAGCAACAAACTCTTATGAATCGTCTAGGTATTGAAACTACTTCCGGTTCGAACCCTACACCGCTGACCTAAGAAGAACCGGTAAGAAACTTGGCGGGAAATATTTTTTCAAACAATCATGGTACACCTTACAACTAAAATGCATTAAAAAAAAACATAAAATTGATTTTAAATAAATTGAAATAGAATAATAATAACAAGAGATGTAACTTATAAAAACTTTTCACAAATTACATAGATTAAAATTTAAAAGTTCTACTAGGCTAACGAAAGTGTGTCCTGCTGAATCCGAGGAAGAAAACGTGTTCACAAATACACTTTAAAGGCGCGGCTCCACTGACGCGGAGCGGAGCGGAGCTGTGGGAGCTCGGCCAATGAGACCGCATCACAGTGTTTCGAATTTAGAATTTAAAGAAGGTAACAGGTCAATTACCTTCTTTGAATCCGCAGCAGAACTAAAGTAGCCGAAATAGCTCTCCGAATCGCTTAACTGAAGTGGCAGTGGGCGGGGCACATTGCGCGTAGAACCGATGGCCGTTGGGGCGGGAAGGTTCTTGAGTGGCGGCCACGTACCGGAAGGCGTAGCGTAGGTAGGCCCCCCACAAGGTGGACCGATGACCTGGTGAAGGTCGCAGGAGTCTGCTGGATGCGGGTGGCGCAGGACCGGTCATTGTGGCAATCTTTGGGGGAGGCCAATGTTCAGCAGTGGACGTCTTTCGGCTGATATGATGATGGGTCAATCACTTTTTTTATGTCACTCGTTGCCATGGTTACGTTCTCCTGGGTCACCCTTGAAATCACAGTTTAACAGCATTAAAATTGACAAAACTTTGAATTTTTTGACAGTTATGTGGCCCTTCCAAGGTGGGTCATCCACTCATCATGACAGTAGAGTGTGCATGATACTTTCGTCTAACAAAGTATCCCACCGTTGTCCCCTGGGTGATGTGACAGAATAACAACAAAAAAAAAAGTGATTGACCCTGATGATGATGATGAATTGGTCAATTTTGCACTGCTCCGCTCCGCGTTAGTGAAGCCGCACCCTAAAACCATCGAGTAAGCTAGACTTCAAACCAAAAAGCCGAACAACTGTGAACCGCACACAATCTCAGAACATGAAAGCGACAATAAGTCACTAGCCAACACCGACTTATCATGAGAAATAACCGTCAAGATTAACCTCACGCATCTATTAGGCAGATAAGATAAACAAGGGGACACATCGTATTAGAAAACACAATTACGCTAATAGCTATTCAATTATTTAAAAACACGGCCAAGAGCGTGTCGGGCCATGCTCAGTAGGATTCCGTAGTTATTCAAAACGGCTGGGCTGATTATGTTCGAAATAGTTTTATTTTAAAGTATTCTTTAAGCCCACCAATTCGTGATTTTTCTCATATTTTCTGGAACCACGGATTAATTAATTAATTAGATTAGAGGGGGAGACACTATTTTTATTTATTCTGGAGCGGTTATCTCCGAAAATATTGACTTTAGAAAAAACTTTCTTTTAGGATCCTTATTGTTTTTAAAAGACCTATTCAGCGACACCACATACTATAGAATTTCAGCAAAAAAAATCATCCCCACATTACGAGTAGAGGAGGTACCCGAAAAAAAATTTATTTCTATATTTTATTCTACTATGTATATTAAATCACGCCGACAAAGTGTTGTCGGCGTAATTAATATGTATACCTACACCAAATTACAAATTTCTAGTACTAACGGCCAATAAGCTATGCTGCGGACATACAGATAGACGGCCAGAGATGGACACGGCAAAACTAAATATAACGGTTCCTTGCTTACTACGGAACCCTAGAAACACAGTAGGTGGCGCAACTAAAAGCCTAAAGATTAATGAAGGCAAAAACCGTCGGCAGCTTAAGCAAACTTAACAGCTAACGAAATTAGCGTCCTATCTCTGAATCTCGAATTAATTAGACCAAGTGCCGACATTTCCGAACGTACCTACCGCTACCAACACCGGCGCCTTCCAAATTCAAATTAAACCAATCCGGCGCCTCCTTATTCGTGTTCCAAGTTTAAACACGGCGAGTAACGGCTCAAAATGGTGGAGTCATTCGGCTTGCTTTTTTCAACCGTCTTTAGCGTGCAAGGGAGAAAATTGGATTTCCACGATAAAATCAGCTTTGCTTTTTTTCGCGGCGTAATTTACCCGTAGGATGGGTTCTTCCGCGAACGTATTTGAATTTCGAACGAGAACTCAATTAGCTCTTTTGATGAATAGGTAAATCCGATTATAGGGTTTTTCAGTTAAGCGAAAATGGATTAACGCAGGTTTTGGTGCCCGCGGCTATCGGGAGCTCTTATTCGGCCACAGCTGGATACCAAGACCTTATTGACCTCATTTTAACTTATCTAATTGCTTCTTCTATATGATATTGATCTTAAGATATTTGGCATAGTAATAACTTAAGGCCTGGCCATAGTGGCCATGACATTGGTCTAAGGCGACAGGCGGCGAGCGAAGCCATAAGTTGGAGCGAGATGCCGATGTGGAAATTCCCTCTCGCACGTATGGTTTTCCGCTAAGCCGGTCGCCTTAGACCAATGTCGTGGCCAGGCCTTTAGGGTGAAGCCACATTTATCAGCATGCGTACTCATTTCGTCTATTAAAGTTGACCGTTTAGTATGAAACGCGTAAGCATGCGTAGGCACGCGTGCGGAAAGCTACACGCGGTCTCATAATAAACAACCATTTTCAATAGACAAAATGCTTACGCATGCTGATACATGTATCTTCACCCTTAAGCGATAAAAGCTGTCCTCTCGCTTATCCTAGATCGCCTTTCCAGCGAGTAACCTGTTCACTGTACAAGTTTATATACCTATTATTTATTAATTTTATTATCGACAAGTATGTAAGGAAGCTCGTTGACTTCACATACCTAGAGTTAGTTCGGAAAGTGTGGAAACGTAACATATACAATTTGCTCATGACTCATGATCAAAGGGAAAAATTATAACAGCGGATTTTGACTAAATTTGAAGTTAAATATGTCGTATAAAGTTTGCCGGATTCCGTTTATTTTAAGAGAAATGTAATTGAGGAAATTAGTCTTGTGACACTTAATTGACAGACATCAAATTATAAATAAAATACTTTTTTTATGTAGAGAGGCATTCGAAGTACCAAAAAATCAAAAAAAAATTGCAGATTGATATAAACTCATGTATCATTTCTTGCTTCTTTTAACCTCAGGAATATACTGTTAGATTTTTCTCTTTCCTCATGGGCACCTTGTATGTACTTGCCTTGCTATCAGACGCAACTATGCAGTAACAATAACTCTCGTTACTTTGTGACTGACAGTTTAGCACTCATACCTGTCGTCATACATTTGCTTGGCAACTAGCTAGGTGCGTCCAACATTATATTGAGATAGGCTAATGATGTGATAATGTTGTACATAGGTATACATTTTTTATAAGAAACATTAGTATCATCATCAGCCTATGATAGTCCACTGCTGGACGTAGGCCTCTCCTATTAACAATGCGTATAGACGCATTAGGAGGTAAATGCCCATAATCGCCACGCTGGGCAAGCGGATTGTCGATCGCAGTGATGTGTCCATTCCATTATGATGACGCTGCCGCCCATCATCGATCTTTTATCAGATAATGATCAGTTCAGGGACATTTGAATCCCTTAGTCGACTCTTACGACACCCGCAGGAGGAGTTGGGGTGGTGACAAATGTATTCTTACTGCCGTCACCACACGGCAAAATAGGTATAAATATTGTATAAGAAACAGGCTTCAGACAATGTCTCGGGACTTACGAGCGGTGTATAAGAAGCAAAACCAGTCGGTGGACTTTTATGGTTAATACCACCCGCTATATCTATTACCGCAAGTTTTTAAACGTTAGTCTTACCTTATTTGGCCACGGCAGTTCTCACTAGCATCTGTGTAACATATTTTAGGTATATATTTCTCGATCCATACAAGCGAGACGAATAGAAAATAACGACATAATATAGTAGAACTGATTTTTCAGTTATCAGCGCTCGATTTCTTTTTCTCGGCTATCGTTAAAAGAATAATAAAAATCACTTTGAATATATTAGCAATAGTCATTTGAAAATGCAAAGTAAATGATATTTTATTGACCGTATAAATATAAAAAATTAAAGAAAAAAAACATTTTTAACAACAAGCTTTTATTATTTGTTTATAAAATGAACTAAAAAGTTAAAAATAAATTAACTCTAAAAATAAATATAATACTTTGTAACTTGATTGTAACCTTTAACGACAAATAAGCGTCTTCGTCTAGGACAAAATAATTCGATATTGTACAAATTCCTTTAATTTTAACACTAAAACTTTTCACCATACATAATTATTCAATCTCGTCCCCCCTCTTTATCATAGTCCCCATTTATAAAGGAAAGCGTGTTACATTTAATACAACACAACATTTTCCTCAAGCTATAACAATGTAACACGCTTTCATTTATAAATGGGGACTATAATAAAGAGGGGGGACGAGATTGAATAATTATGTATGGTGAAAAGTTTTAGTGTTAAAATTAAATAAATTTGTACAATATCGAATTATTTTGTCCTAGACGAAGACGCTTATTTGTCGTTAAAGGTTACAATCAAGTTACAAAGTATTATATTTATTTTTAGAGTTAATTTATTTTTAACTTTTTAGTTCATTTTATAAACAAATAATAAAAGCTTGTTGTTAAAAATGTTTTTTTTCTTTAATTTTATTTTTAACTTTTTAGTACCTCTATTTTTAATTCGAGATTTACTACGACGTAGTTCGCAGCGCGTAGCAGCGTTATTCCGTTATGAAGTCCGTAGTTCGTTCACATGATATGTAATATGTACTGATTTAAATATCAATAAAGTTGAAATTATGTAATCACTTGTTAGTTATTTGTAACGTTTCTCATTCTGTCCATTTCTTTTAATGCATCAACATTACAAGGTTTCTTCGACGTCAACTTGGAGCAGTCAAGTTCTTCGATTTGAAGACCTGCTAAATACCTAACTCGGCTTAAAGCTACATACGCTTGACCAGCAGCGAACAATTTGGAGCCTAGATAAATAACAGCATGATCTAGAGGAGCTCCCTGCATTTTATGCATAGTTGAAGCCCATGACAAGACAATCGGGAGCATTCTTCTTTCAGCTGTGCCGTGATTAAATTTAGCAGGAAATTGAACTGATTTAGGGTGTATTATGTGAATGCCATCGTTACCAAAGTCTACGCGAACCGATGGTACATCGCTATCGTTTAGTTGAGCACGTCTGTAATACGGCCATATGATTTCAGTGATGTGACCTATTGCTCCATTCACAAGTCCCTTAGCAAGGTCAACGTTAGACCTCAACATAACTTTTGCACCAACAAATATTTCTAGTTCTTTTGGAAGACCTCCTGTTTTGTTAATGTCCGTGTGTATTATTTTATTAATATCAATCTGATCATTCTTTTTTGATCCATCAATTAATTGATCTTGTGCTATTATTTTAAACATTTGTGTATTCTTCTTCGTAAAATGTTCGAGAACGGCTGAATTATATTTATTGACCTGCTGATTCGTTGGGTAAATACGTAGAGCTTTTTTATTCGGAGACTCCTCAAGACGAATCAAACGAGACCAAAGTCGATGGGGTTGCGTCGTTTAATTACGGAGTTCCTATGGCCACCTTCCAACTCCAACATCAGACTGTGGTTACCAAATGGTATCAAAGTACTCGTCAAGACTAATCCTATGAGCTCAAACTCGATAGGGTTGCATCGTTTAATTACGGAGTTCTTATGGCCACCTTCCGGCTCCATCATCAGACCCTGGTTACCATATAGTCTCAAAGTACTCGTCAAGACTAATCCAATCAGCTCAAACTCGATAGGGTTGCATCGTTTAATTACGGCGTTCCTATGGCCACCCTCCGGCTCCATCATCAGACCCTGGTTACCATATAGTATCAAAGTACTTGTCAAGACGAATCCAATGAGCTCAAACTCGATAGGGTTGCATCGTTTAATTACGGAGTTCCTATTGCCACTTTCCGGCTCCAACATCAGACCCTGGTTACCGTATAGTATCAAAGTACTCGTCAAGACTAATCCAATGAGCCTAAACTCGATGGGGTTGCGTCGTTTAATTACGGAGTTTCTATGGCCACCTTCCGGCTCCAACATTAGACCCTGGTTACCATATAGTATCAAAGTACTTGTCAAGACTAATCCAATGAGCTCAAACTCGATAGGGTTGCATCGTTTAATTACGGAGTTCCTATGGCGACTTTCCAACTCCAACATCAGACCCTGGTTACCATATAGTATCAAAGTAATCGTCAAGACTAATCCAATGAGCCTAAACTCGATGGGGTTGCGTCGTTTAATTACGGAGTTCCTATGGCCACCTTCCGGCTCCATTATCAGACCCTGGTTACCATATAGTATCAAAGTACTTGTCAAGACGAATCCAATGAGCTCAAACTCGATAGGGATGCATCGTTTAATTACGGAGTTCCTATGGCCACCTTCCGGCTCCATTATCAGACCCTGGTTACCATATAGTATCAAAGTACTTGTCAAGACGAATCCAATGAGCTCGAACTCGATAGGGTTGCATCGTTTAATTACGGAGTTCCTATGGCCACCTTCCGGCTCCATTATCAGACCCTGGTTACCATATAGTATCAAAGTACTTGTCAAGACGAATCCAATGAGCTCGAACTCGATAGGGTTGCATCGTTTAATTACGGAGTTCCTATGGCCACCTTCCAACTCCAACATCAGACCGTGGTTACCAAATGGTATCAAAGTACTCGTCAAGACTAATCCAATGAGCTCAAACTCGATAGGGTTGCATTGTTTAATTACGGCGTTCCTATGGCCACCCTCCGGCTCCATCATCAGACCCTGGTTACCATATAGTATCAAAGTACTCGTCAAGACTAATCCAATGAGCCCAAACTCGATGGGGTTGCGTCATTTAATTACGGAGTTCCTATGGCCACCTTCCAACTCCAACATCAGACCCTGGTTACCATATAGTATCAAAGTACTCGTCAAGACTAATCCAATGAGCTCAAACTCGATAGGGTTGCATTGTTTAATTACGGCGTTCCTATGGCCACCCTCCGGCTCCATCATCAGACCCTGGTTACCATATAGTATCAAAGTACTCGTCAAGACTAATCCAATGAGCCCAAACTCGATGGGGTTGCGTCATTTAATTACGGAGTTCCTATGGCCACCTTCCAACTCCAACATCAGACCCTGGTTACCATATAGTATCAAAGTACTCGTCAAGACTAATCCAATGAGCTCAAACTCGATAGGGTTGCATCGTTTAATTACGGACGGAGTTCCTATGGCCACCTGCCGGCTCCATCATCAGACCCTGGTTACCATATAGTATCAAAGTACTTGTCAAGACGAATCTAATGAGCTCAAACTCGATAGGGTTGCATCATTTAATTACGGAGTTCCTATGGCCACCTTCCAGCTCCATCATCAGATCAGCTCTATGTCACAATAACATTGCATTGTCATCCGATTTATATATGCATTCTAAATTTCAGCTCAATCGGAAACCGGGAAGTGGATCAAATTTAAGTTGCAAGTTTTGATTACAGAACGACAGACAACGGGACAGGTGAAACTAAATAAAAGCTTGTAAAAACGCTCTCATTTCTTTTAATACATCTTACTTACTGATTTCCAGGCCAGTCATGATAAAATAAATAAATATTCATCAGTACGATACAGTAAAAAGGCTAAATTGTTTAACTAAAGACCAAACAGCTAGTGAGTTCCTCGCACAACGCATCAGTATTGCGATACAGCGAGAAAATGCCGCCAGCATCCTCGATACAATGACACAAGGGCCAATCTTAGATATAGGTTAGGTTTAGTTAGATTTAATTTGTGTACCTATAAAAATTGTGGGCACACTTTTGTAAAATAAAGACGGATAAAACAAATTTGCTTACCGGCAGTACCTACCAACTTTCTTGCACTCACGAAAACCCATCCAATATAGTTTTCCCTCGACTCTAAACTTAAATTACAAAATTACACATTCATATATGTATTATGTATACAGCTAAATTCACGAAAGCTGGCACGAATGGATCGAGTAAGTGACAGAAAGTATCTATGTGTGGATGTTTTAATGACAGTAGATACAGGTTGGTATAGAACCCGCATACACACAATGATAGATGTCATTCATCTCATTCATTCCATTCGTGCCAGCTTTAGTCAATTTACCTGTACCTCCATACCCTTCATAAATGTTGGAATTATCCCTAAAAATTAACCCCCCAATTTCCACACGAGCCTTCACGCAATCTTTAATTCCCTCACACATTTACCACCGGACGCGCTCATGCCGCAGCTTCCGAATTACCGGATGAGCCGGATGCCGGAACTTTTTTCAAAATGGCGGCCGACCGGAAGGGAAAACGTGAGCGTTGTGACAAATGCGCGGGACACATGCCGAGCATATTTCATGGGTCCTTTGTGTTCGTTTTCCAAGATGTTATGGGTGTTTGAATTTGGAACGGGTTTGTTTTAATGTATATTCATATATTTAACAAAATGTTAAGGTATTTTTGGAGGTATATATCCGGATAAACAAAAGCGAGATTCGATTTTAATAGGGATATAATAATATGGATCAAATTAAAAATTTAAATTATTTCAGCCATAAGACGTCCACAGCTGAACATAGGCCTCCCCTTTGGACCTAGTTAATACACGAAGAAATTATTACTAAACTGTAGATTACAGCAATGTTAGTACAGAACTTTTATTTAATAAATTGAAAAGAACTTAAAAGAGTAGGTCATTTAGGGTATTTCTCAGAGCTTAAATGGACATCTCATTCATCTGGTCACGTTTTTTTGGAAGTGGCTACATCTTTTGGTATCATTTTCAGTCGTCAGATACAGCACCCATTTCTCTATAAAACAACCAAAGCCAACCTCAAATAATTCAGCCACTTCCAAAAAAACGTGACCAGATGAATGAGATGTCCGTTTACACTCTGAGAAATGCCCTTTAGGCACTATGCAATCGTAACGTCACTTTTGTGTATTTCATAAAACTTCATATTAGTGGCGATAGTTTTGACAGTTCGAAATAAGATGTCGATTTGACTTGCCATTCATCATGATCATGCCTATTGTTCCAGCAGTGGTCTGAGATAGGCTGACCAGGATGCTTAGCCAAGTTGCCAATCGCTAACGTTTAGTAGCGTATCGTAATAGTTTTCCCTCTTCGTCACTCTTTCATATTAGTGCGACAAAGACAGAGCTGCCTTTCGTTTACAATTGACGATTAAGCGTTAGCGATTGGCAACTTTGTCTAAGAATCCTGATGTGCGACGAAAACAATAGGTACCCTTGTTTTGAGAACTTGGCTACCCCAGTTGCTCTAGCATAGAAGAGTTGGGCAAAATCTCAAGAGAAAATGAGAAATGAGAAAGATTATCGTGTGTTCATTTTTTGAATAAATTTTAATGACGAGAACTCGGACATTTATGTTATTAATGGTATTATAGACGTAATCTCTCCTTAAAAAAACATAGTTTTTAAAACATTCAGGACACGTGGGACTATATCTCAGAATACATCAAAACAAATTAGATAATGATTCCGATTAAATTATTACATTATCATTGTTGCTATTATAAATAATGAAACAGATTTTATATTAACTGTCAAATTACTAAACCAAGTAAGTATCGCACCCCAGAGAGAATCACTTACCACCCTACAAGGCTTACATTTAACCAATGATTCCCAACTTTACTAAAGATAATCAAATCCCTAAATTCATCATCCCAGCTTTAGGGATAAACTACAGGGCATCAATAAAAAAGCGAGGGGATGAAATTTGGTGAAATTACAAGACGAGCCACCCCTAGAGTTTACATTGTAACGCGAACACCCTAATGCGGACAGTTTAACTTAGGGTTGCCACATTTTTATATTTTTATAGCCGTTTTCTCGTCGCGTGACCAAATGTAATTTGTTCAGAGCAATCTCTGTCTAGCATATGGACCGCATTTGGCAAGTCTCGTGCAAAACGCATTCGGATTGTTTGTTTAGCGCGTTTTCTTTTATTAAATGAAAGCTTATTCGATTTTTATTATCCCGTTGTCGTTTTTGTTGGGTACATTAGCGTTTTGGATACGTTGCTGAGTAAAATAATCGTAATCAATCATATTTTTTTCTGACAATCAAACACGAATCGAAATCAAAGTTTTGCCTTATAAGATATCACAATATGCGAAACATATTATTTTAGTCATTCGTTGTGGATATAGAAATAAATATACCTGCATTTGGCAGTCCAGTAGAAAGGCTAATAACCAATTCATGTTCTTGCGAAATTAGGCATATTATTGTATTTCCGATTTTTTCTATCAGCTCTAAGACAAGAAAATGACAAATGTACCTAATAATTAAAAGAACCGAAATTCGATATCGTTAATTTTTTTACCTCCGTGTCAACCCTAGACCGCAGGGGTGGCCCAAATTAAATTCAATGAGCGACAATGAGACGAGTTGGTACAGTCGACCGCGACCCTAAAACAATGCGTGTGCCGAGTGCAAATCATTGTGCACTATTGTCATGGAAATTATTTTAAACCGCCGCGATCATTTCAGATGGAAAAGAATGAAGTAACAGCAGGGCTAACCAAGATGCCATTCCCTGTAGACTTACACTTGGCGATATGTCCATTCATTTCTCTTTTAATAATGTAGATATTTATACGTTTTAAGCTAGCTTGGTAATTTACATTATTATTATGACTTAAAACGGGTTATTTAACCATGTACATTTGGGATGCTACTTGCGTAGACACCCTGGCACTGTGGCATCTTCAACGAACTACGTTTAAGGCAGCCGCTGCGGCTGAAAATGCCGAATTTTTAAAACGTAATAAATATAAGGGCCTCGGCAAAGAGTACGATTTTGTACCGTTTGGCGTAGAAACTTTAGGTTCTTGGAGCCCCAGCGCACGCAAATTGTTTGCTGAGATCGCGAAGCGTTTGGTTGATGTAACTAAAGACCGAAGAGCTGGCGACTTCCTCGCACAACGCATCAGTATTGCGATACAGCGAGGAAATGCCGCTAGCATCCTCGGTACAATGCCACAAGGGCCAATCTTAGATATAGGTTAGGTTAAGTAGATTAGTTAGATTTAATCTATGTACATAAATTGTATATTTTAATTATTGAGCTCCCGATATTTCGGCACTGTTTCAAATGCCGTCTTCACGGAGTAACTGACGAACTGCGAGTTTTAGTTGTGGTCTACCCACACACCGTAGCGATCTACCCTCTTTCTAAGTCGCTTGTTTCGCACAGTGTCACAATCACTAACACTTTTTTGTTTCTGGCCATCGGCCGCCGGCGGCCGACGAATGACGACCAATGCGTGTCCGCCGCCGACGACGTTCGAATGTTTTGTTCGGGAATGATTGAGGGTGGTTTCTCTGAAGGTGCGTTCAAACTAAAAGAGCATTCGCTGTTCTAACCTCCCACTCTACGAAATTCGATCGGTACACAAAACGTGATTGGTTGATTTCGTAGAACGGGCGCTAGAACAGCGAATGCTCTTTTGGTTTAATTAAACGCACCTTGACAAGTCGTCGGCGGCGGGTAGGTCAGAGAAACACTGACATGCGTCGGACGCCGGCCGCCGCCGTCGACGGGTGGTCAGAGAAACCGGGGCCTTAGTAAAATATGGGAAGTCTCACGGCCCGGCCACGACATCGGTCTAAGGCGACCGGCTTAGCGGAAAACGTATGGTGCTCCCTCTCGTACCTATATCGGCATCCCGCTCCCACTCATGGATTCGCTCGCCGCTGGTCGCCTTAGAGTCCTTAGACCAATGTCGTGGCCGGAGCATCACGTCTATCACGCTGCGACATACTGTCCAAGTGTCCACCAATCATGTGCTAAGGCTGTATTGTATACATATTTCTGACGGCGACTGTACTATATTAATGGAACGTGACAAACCCGCGTTAATAATTTTAAAATGACAGTGTGCACTTTAGGGGCGTGAGGTCCACATCGTTGACATTTCGGTAATGGGCCACAAAAGGTTAATCATCCCTTAATGACGGCAAAATTCGACCCACACGCTATTTGCCCTTTCGCGTTTTAGGGTTAAGAAAAAGTTAGATTAGTCTTACAAAATAAATTGCTACTGTGTGGCAAAACTTATCAGTTATAGTGAGATATTCAAATATTCTGTGAATGAAAAAACTTTCCGCTATCTTTTTTGTCGTTCTGTGTTTGTTGTTCTACATATATTTTATATTATACTGTTGGTAATTTTATCAATATCTTGTACATAGTTTGTAATACAAGTGGAAGTCTTTTTATCGCCATTAATTAGAAAAGAAATCCGCTTGTGTACACCATGTTTTTATTGATTTCCGTTAAATTAAAGGGAAGCTCATTTAGGTCAAAAATAATCAATTTGTCTAAGAAACTAGTACCTTAACTCCTTACTGTTTTTGAGTTATTAAAAAAATAAGTTTAATGACTGAACAAGTGTACTGCAACCTTTATTACATCCTAAATTAAACTTATTTTGACATGTGCCGTAAGTCACATGAGATCTTATTCTTAAGGTTATCTCACACTTGCTATTTCAATTATTATGTATGAAAACGAAAAAAAAATTTTTTTACGAATTAAACAAAAGCCGATATACTAGGCAACTTCTATTAATGTCCCAAATAACCTGTCCTATTTAACGGAAATCAATAAAAACACGGTGTATAAACAGGACTGAGATCATTTTACGTTATTCTCTAAAAAACAATCGAAAGCCTTCGATATCAAGGTTTGTGATAAGATTAATAAAATAAAAGAAAAGTAAGTAGCAGGTTTCTCTCCTACTATGTCCATGGAGATGTATTTAATCCTTATATCTTTTTTTGAAACAAGTGTCCGATATTTTTATTCAGTAATTTAACTGACTGACTAACGAATATAAGTAATATATTTTACTTAAAAACGTTTATTTTCTTTACCCTTTGCCGAATTAGTCACTGTGATTTCTCCGCGAATTTATATTATAATGTAACCAGAGATCTGCTAAATGGACGTCATTGTTCGCAATAATGTGGACATGACGTCAAGGTTGATTGATTAATCAATCGAACAATTTCCTGTGATTTGATTTCAAATCTTTAAAGTGACTATTTGAAGGGTCCACGGAAAGAACATGTCTAGTCAAATCAAATTACAGAAGCAAAAACCATCTTACTTTTAACAAAATAAGGTGTGAATTTGCCCTGGTTCTTTTAAGCACTGGACATGTTTTTTCAACTATGTCAAATAGGTAGGTATACATTTTTCTGAAAATGACTAACCATTCAATCGTCTTTGGGGGTCATATCCATATTATAGCGAACAATGACGCCCATTTGTCCAATATCAGGGTATAACGTTATATATTTAAGTAGTGTATTAGTAAATTCCGCAATAATAACACGAGTAGTTTGTCCGTGTACCGCAGGCAGGCGCTGCTGACGGCGCGGTCGGAGCCCCGCGACGAGGACGACGAGCGGCCCCTCGACGTCGGGGGGCCTTCGAGTCCCCCCGCCCCGACACACCACACCAGCACATGTGAGTAGTCTGTCCGTGTACCGCAGGCAGGCGCTCCTGACAGCGCGCTCGTAGCCCCGCGACGATGCCGACGGCCTCTCGACGTCGGGGGGCCTTCGAGTCCCCCCGCCCCGACACACCACACCAGCACATGTGAGTAGTCTGTCCGTGTACCGCAGGCCGGCGCTGCTGACGGCGCAACAACAACAGTCTATCGCAGTTGCTGACGAAGCACCGCGACGATGCCGACAACCTCTAGACGGCGTTAGGCCTCGAGTCCCTCCGCCCCGACACACCACATCAGCACATGTGAGTAGTATGTCGCAGCTGCTGACGGCACTCGGAGCCCCATGACGAGGCCGACGGCCTCTCGACGTCGGGGGGCCTTCGAGTCCCCCAATACACGCCACATCAGCACATGTGAGTAGTATGTCGCAGCTGCTGAAGGCGCTCGCCCCGCAACGAGGCCGACGGCCTATAGACGTCGGGGGGCCTTCGAGTCCCCCAATACACACCACATCAGCACATGTGAGTATTATGTCGCAGCTGCTGAAGGCGCTCGCCCCGCAACGAGGCCGACGGCCTCTAAACGTCGTGGGGCTCTTGAGCCCCCCCGCCCCCAGCACACACCACATCAGTAAGTAGTCCATATAGTAATAATATTTTTTCGGAAGCCCATCTTCTAAAGGGGTAGAACCCATTATTGTACTCTTATTTAAAAAAGTGTTGGCTTCAAACCGATTGAAACTTTTAAACTCAGTTCAGACACCAATTTGGACCAAAATGTAAGTCCCTTGTAAAATATTAACCTAACTACATGCATATTTCAAATCCTCAACAAACGCTCAGAAAATACATATAACCTAAATTTTCCACCTTTAATTTACGATCTTTATCCGATTGCTAAATAAGTTCTTCCTCTTACAGCCTGGTTCAGTTCTGGCGGCGGCGACTCCGGCGCCGAAGAGGCCAACGAGGCCGGCTCGGACTCCTCCTGCTCCGGGGGCGCTCGGGCCTCGTCCCCCCCCGCGGGGCCTTCCCGCCCGTCCCCCGCGCCCGACGTGTCCCTCGGCCCCCCCGTGCAGCCCCCATTGCTGCCGTACTTGTACCCGCCGTCGCTGTATCCACCTCCGTTCTTCCCGCCGCATCAGATGCCGCCAGGGTTGCTGTTTAACCTTCATCCGCTGCTGCAGCAGTACTCGCTGCCTCCTCCACCTGCGTTGCCGGCGCCTCCGTTAGGGAAGACGCATAGGTGAGGAAATAATCTGAATAATCTTCCATCAACATATAATAATTTTTAAAAACCACCCCCTTATTCATAAACGTCTCCTTACTTTAGCAAGCCGATAAGCATCGTTTTTCCTCTTTTGGTCTTATCAATATATCTGTAAGATCAAAAGGGAAAAATAATACTTATGGCCTTGCTAAGTTAAAAGATGCTTATGAAAAACGGTTGCTAAAAACATCACTAGTAACTTAGAAAGAATATAACTTGCCGGTACTATTTTAATATCCAACAAACATCTGTAGGGTTATGAAGGTTACGTTTTTATCGTTGGTCGTCATTGCTCTCCGTTCTAACTAGTATGTAAGTGCGAAAGTAAGACGTCACAAATACATTTGCTTGCCTTCCACCTGAATATTCTCTTCACAAATGAGAACTTTGCATACTAAACCGCATTTATTTCCACGCAGGTTCGCTCCCTACGCTCTACCTGGTCTAGGCTCAGCGTTCGAGCAAGTGGCCCCGCGAGCCCGGAGTCTAAGCTCGTCCCCTGCGAGGCCGCGCGTGGGGTCGCCCCCCGCGCGAGCGGCCTCCGCCGACCCCCCTCCCGACCCCCCAACGTCCACGGCCACGGGGACCCCCTCGGATCTGAAGAGCATCGAGCGGATGGTCAACGGTCTGGACGTGGAGACGCAGGATTGACTCGGGAGAGCGTTGTAAATACCGTGTATTTATGTCGATGTAGCTGCACCCGGTGCACCATTCGTACCTTCAATTTGGCAACATTCCTTAGACTTCAACTTGGTGTTGCCAGTTTTAATTGTTTGGCTGAAATCTGTATTATGTTTATCTCTAAACGTATAATTTTGTGCAACTATGACAATAACTTTAAGGAAATCAAAATGTCTATTGCAAAATGGCTTGACTAAGAAGTTAAATCTAATTGATAAAAAGTACGTATCATGTTTTCAATCTTGCTAAATTGGTGTTTTAACTCTATTTTTATTGTAGACGAGATTTGATGAAGGTGCCAATGGATGCCACCAGGCACGGCTTTTTTGTATCGTTCCTATTTTTTTCTGTCGAGTTCTATTCGGGTCGATATTCGTATACTGAATGTAAATAGTTAAGTTAGGTCGTTAGGTTGTTAGACACCTGTAAGGCAGTTCAACGTGAGCTGTGACGTCATAAGCGTTGACGAACCGTTCACACGATGCGTTTCTTAGATTCCTATAGCAACTTAATGCAATACTTGATAGAGTATTTATGGTCTTTGAGAATTTGCAAATTGCGGACATATCTGTGTTTTGTTTAGACTGACTATTAATCTGATTGGCTGGTACCGAATTGATCTAGAACACAGTTTTGCCTGTACTTTTTTACAGCGTATTTATATTCTGTCTGCAAATTTGTATTTCTGCATCCGTTGTTGTAATAGGACTTAAAGAAGCGCATGTAATTATTTATGTTACATTAACTTAGGGTGGATTTTTTGTGGTAAAAATGTGACGTTTTCGTTCTTATAGGTTTTCAAACGTGTCGGAATTAACTCTCTCATTTCTAGTTACAGCGTGCTGTTTCTAATTGAACCATATAGGAAATCGTAGATATGTATGTTGATGATAACTTATTGTTTTTAAATTAATGACTACATAGTTTTGTATTGTTTCACTAGAAACGTCACATTTTGATCGTGAAAATTCCGGCTTATGTCATAACATAACATCGAACACTACACGTAGGTTATCAGACACAATAGTAATCACTAATAGTTTTCCACCGGAATAACAATAGGCTTAATGTAGTAACGTTTCGAATTGTGTTCTGCAGTTGTGGCACTATAACAAACTTTAAAAAAAAAAGAAAAAAATGATGAAAAATCAAACGAAGCGTCGCTTTTTTAATTTTTTGTCACAAACGCAGCAACACGTAATTATGTGTGCTATCCAATTGACTTATTTTTTTTTCTTGTTTGTCCATGTAAACAGTCGAAGGCACGAAGCCATTCTGCCTTTCAGACTTACTTAATTACATGGATACTATTTTTTATTTGTTCTTACGGACATGATAACACAGGCTCATCTTCAGCAAAATAATTTCCGTACGTTTCACTGTACGGTTTCCATCTACTTGCCTCCAAATTATTTATTAAAACATTTAGGCTTAAGTACCTTAAGAAATAACAAAAAGGTATATTGAAGTTAGTAAATATTGAGATATTTAATATTTTCACTTCACTACAATTTAAAAAACAGTAAATTTCAAGAAGAATACCTTGTTCTTTCAACAACTTTGTTTATGGTTATTTATGGGAACGGCATAATTAAATTGAGTTAATAAAATGTGCAAGTTACATCTTGGTCACAACTGCAGGCTATCAGTTCGCTCATCAGTTCATTTAAACTCACCCTATATAGTAATATTAAATACATTGCTTTATTTTGTAAATACAATTTGTAAGGTATATATGCGTGTTTACTAATAGACATATTTTGAAAATATGTTTGTCAATTGTGCTGTGAGATTAGCGTGCGTTTAATTGTTGCTAAAAAATCAAAAACATGTTCATTGTCACTTACAACATGTAATTCTGGTAAAAAAAACAATTCATTCATGCATTTCTTGCAACATTTAGGAGAATTTTAAAGGACTCGTATGAAAGAATTTGATTTGTAACCAAAAAAATTTATAAAAATACCTAGGTATTTGTTTTAAAAGTAAAATAAATTGTCTCTTGCCTCCAACAATTGAACGCGCGCGAAAAACGATTGATAAAATCTAACTTTAAGTTAAAAAAGTTTGTAATATATAGTTGATAACTATTATAGTTAAAAATACAAAATATATTATCTATAAAATGAAAATAATTTTCCATGGAATTCATTAAATTTAAGCATTAAGAATTTATTTCGAACATTTTGTTTTCATAAGTACTTACAGTGTTTTACAAAATAAATGAATGGCGTTTTCATCATAGCGTCAGTCCGTTTAGCCAATCAGATGACGGTATTTTAGACCAATCAAATGAGAGGTTGTACACGGCTCCCTTCGCTCCATTCATTTCTTTTGTAAAACCTACATTTGTAAATGATAACCAGAGATTTGACATGCAATACAATTTGTTATTTTGCCATTTTTACAAGTGACGCCTGCGGCGAGATCTGTAAGCAGTTCGTAAGTACAGCTGTAATTGAGAAATTATTCATTAAAATATAATAGATAAATCTATTGACAAAATACTTGTATTTCTTTATAGGTTTACCCTTAGAAGTCCTCTACACCTAGATTTCACGGTCTATCATCGAAAAAGCACAAATCGTCGTCCTAGTGTAGAAAGCAGTATTTGATATAAAACTCCGTGGCAAAAAGCCGCCTCCTGTCTTAGAACTCAAGGCAGATTTTGGCGTTGGTTCAATACTAAAAGTTATTCAGTATGACATTATACATATACGGTTGGGAAACTCTCTATTCTTCGGCGTCACACTCTTGACAGACTGGTCGAGGCGACGGCCACGTGACGACGTAGGTTGTGTTGCCTGATGTATTAAGGTGCGTTCAAACTAAAAGAACATTCGCTGTTCTAACCACCCACTCTACGAAATTCGATAGGTACACAAAACGTGATTGGTTGATTTCGTAGAACGGGCGCTAGAACAGCGAATGCTCTTTTGGTTTAAAAACACCTTTATGCGACGCCATTCCGTGCGAACTGCCGCGCTTCTGGTGCATTTGTGCAGTGGAGCATCCACGGTGGCCTTCACTCCGTCTGTCCACCTCATCGGCGTACGTCCTCGTCGAAAACTATTACACGTGTATCGTCGTGTAGGTATGGGAAACTAGTATAGTTTATTAGTGACTTAGGAAACACCCTATACAGTGTGTAAATCTAATACGGCCGATCAATTAAACCAGGCATGGGATTCATTAGTGTAATCACGGATTACAAGGTTTTTTTAAAGTTACCTACTCTTAATTATAACCCCACAGAATTTTTTTACGATCATCGGAGCAGCAACGTAGGTACGAACATTTGTTATTGTTGATATGGCAGTTATGTCATCTGCTTTTGAAATTAGCTGTCAACGAGTGTTTAACTCGCGTATGTTGCTATACATTGCGCGTCGAATTATTTTGTATACAAAATTTTTTTGTTCTAATTTTAAGTAAAAGTTATTTGTATGTACTTATTATGTCGTAAACGAACACCCGTCAAGAGCTTCGCCCGTATTAGACTTACACCCTGTATAATAAGTATAATAACCACAAAAACACAAGACAAGTCCAAAAACTGTCCCAATTCCCACAAACAAAACTAGGTAACTCCTAATTAACGCAAACCGCATCCGACCATCGCAGTCACATCTCATACTCGTACACAGATAATTGCGCCCGCTATCGCAGCATCCTCGGAGGTGTCACGTACGTAATTGGTGTTATCTGATGGGCGTTATGGCGTATGCTAAACTAGTTTTTGTGAGATTGGGAGATATGTGGCTATTTCTAGTAGCGAAACTTGTTACGCTCTTGCTAGGTTGTATTTCCGTTACTATAATTTAATTTAGGCTGCGTTTTACCAAATTTTTATACAAAGAATAATGCTTTCTCTCGGATACTAGTGTCAAATTACTATGGAGTTTTAAAATTACTTTTCAAGAGAAAGCATTATTCTTCGAATAATAGTTTGGTCGAATAATAGTTAAATCGACCCTTAAAGGTAAGAAACCCGGATCAATATTGTGGGTCGTTCCTATCGAAATCGACCGGAATTGGTAAGCTCAATTAACGCTTGCGTTGTGGGTACTGGGTACTAAGCCACGAATATATATGAACGGTCCACGGAAAGAACATGTCTAGTCAATTCAAATTACAGAAGGAAAAACCACCTTACTGTAAACAGAATAAGGTGAGAATTTGCCCTGATTTTTTTAAACTTCGGACATGTTTTTTCCGGGGACCCTTCAATCCCTTCATATTAGACACGAAATTCAAATACAGAGCAGATAATAGAGCTATCTACAATACCACGAATTTTTCCTGTCAGTTTTGTGGCAAAGTTTGCCGCTCTTCTATAGGTCTAGTTAGCCAACAAAAGCGATGTCTTCAGGGCATTTACACCTAAAGTCTGAAATAGTCGCAAACGTCAGTAGACAATACCAATAGCCAGGCAGAAAATATTTGAATAAAGGATGTAAATATTACTTGTACACATGGTCAAGACGGTCACAATTACACAGCCATGGGTCACCAGGGTCAGCGCCCTCATTACACACCCAGCCCTCGTATGAATGGGCGGTATCTGCGCCGTTTATCACGTTAGCACCACGACACCAGCTTATCTGCCATCTTGCCTGAACACGACTGTCATCTCGCTTGTGGTAAACATTCTCGGTTAGAAGATTGTTTGTTACCAGGATGCTTAGCCAAGTTGCCAATCGCTAACGCTTAATAGCGTATCGAAGTTTTCCCTCTCTGTCACTCTTTCATATTAGTGCGATAAAGACAGTTTTACGATTGACTATTAGCGTTAGCGATTGTCAACTTGTCTAAGCAGTCTAAGCACCCAGGCCTGCTACCGCGAACACCGAACTTCGCAAATTTCGGGGATTTTTCTCCGTCATTCTAATGACGTCTTCGTTGGAAGATTTGAGGTGGTGACAAAAATCAGGGAAATTCCAATACAGATTGGATTCCACTTATCCCGTAAACATATTAAAAATGTATTTGACATCAGTGTGTTTACAGTATTTTCTATGAAAAATTATACAGAGAGTGAATTGTATATGTAGGTACATAATACCAATGCAATTAAATACTTACCTATTAATTACGTTCAATTTACTTGGTGCTACCTACTGATAATATTTTATAAGTCTTGCTAGCTTTTCTCACTTTAACAGTAATTAACGAGTGCCTACTATGTCTATATTTTAATTTCTTTAGCAATATAGTATGTAATAATAATCTTTTTTATTTTATTTTTTTTATACCACGTCGGTGGCAAACAAGCATACGGCCCGCCTGATGGAAAGCAGTCACCGTAGCCTATGGGCGCCTGCAACCCCCAGGGGTGTCACATGTGCGTTGCCGACCCAATAAGAACTTGTACACTCGTCTTTTGAAGAACCCCATACTGTAGTCCAACGGGAAAACCTCGGCAGGGAGCTCATTCCACAGACGGACCGTCCGCGGGAGGAAGTTCCTCTGAAACCACACAGTGCGCGACCATTTAGGTTGCAAGGTGTGAGGATGAGTGATTTACGTTTAATAAATAAATACAAATAAGTACAATGACATGATTTATACTACTTACATAAATATACTACCTACCTACTACTATTTTTATTTTGTAATGTAACGCAACGAATATTTACATTAGTTGTAGGTAATTTTCATAACGTGTCTAGATCTAATTTAGTCACCAAACACGTTTTCCATAGTACACCAGAGACGTGTAAAGATGTCACCTGACACACCTAGGTTCCGTGGGTATATCATCGCAATTTATCAAATCATATCCAAAGACACTGTCTTATCGCATACTTACATCAGTTGCGCGTGCGACTCTTTTTGGTGGCCATTACTGGTTAGCGGGCATTTGTGACAAACTTACATAATCACTGAGTAGATTGTTTAACAATCCTGGTGAATTTCGAAATCCGCAAACTTCCGCATAATCTTCAAAATCCTCAAAGTTTGCGGAATTCGCGGTAAGTTATTTTCTGTTGTTGTTTTTTTATGTGACTGTCAAAGTAGCAATCTAATGCACTTATGTCTGAGGATGGCCGTGTGGTAATAGCAGTAAGAATACATTTTGTTACCACGCAAACTCTTCCCGCGGGTGGCGTAAGTCCACTCTCAAGGGATTGAAGTGTCACTGACCGACCATTGATTGACCATGATGGGCTGCAGCGTCATCTTAGTGGACACATTACTGCGATCGCCAATCCGCTTGCCCAGCGTGGTAGTTATGGGCATTTACCTCCTAATGCGTCTAACTATACGCATAGTCAATAAATAGAAGAAGCCTACGTCCAGCAGCGGACTGAGATAGGCTGATGATGATCTGTATTAGGTCTTATGGAGCAAGGACATGATCCTCGCTCCCGCTCATTCCTGAGTAGACCTTCAGGCAAATTCGAAAATTATAAGCACCCGTCTTTGTCAATCCAATGAATATGTAATTGGATTGATAGAAACAGATGCCCGAAATTTCAACAGGGATTCAGACCTAGCATGATTGGCATTGGGCACCCTTATCCGGTACATTTATATAGGTAAACATGGTGAAACAAAGACAACGACATAGAAAACAAAGATGTGAAAAAGAGATAGTAAAAGTATATTTTATATATTATACATATACTTATTACTTTTTTTGTAACTCCAATGTGCGAACACCTTTAGCAAATACAGCATAAATCGCGTAATACGTACGTTATCCTGACGTCGGCGTGAGTCTGCGTGTGACCACGTGTGTAACGTCAGGCTAATGTTAAACGTAAGTTTACGCGATTACGACCCGTTTGTCGTTAAAATATGAGTGATAACCTTGAGATGATTGAAAACCATTCAAAAGTCATAGTTCAAAAAGCATAAGTACTTGTAGGTATTGAAATTGAAACATCAGTGGTTCAAGCAGGGTTTTATCTTACAGACAGTAGCGATCAGTTATTGTCAGCAAGTAATGTGTATGCTACAGACAAAGATCAGTATTCGGCAAAAAGAGATGTTTCTATGCCATTTACGCCATATAGTAGCTGGATGATTTGGACACGATCTGCGAAGAATTACCTACATATGAAACTTACCAGAAACATGATGGAATGAAAAGTAAGAGGGGACGCCTTATAGTCACCTGATGGATGCTTAGCCAAATTGCCAATCGCTAACGCTTAGTAGCGTATCTTAGTTTTCCCCTCTCTGTCACTCTTTCAAATTAGTGCGACAATAGTTATTTGTTATACAAGGGTGCAAAGTTGTATTTTACCCGCGAGTATGAAATTGAAACACAAGCAAGCGAAAGGATTCTATAGTTGAACCACGAGCGAAGCGAGTGGTTCTGAAATAGAATCCTGAGCGCAGCGAGTGTTTTAACATACGAGAAGTAAAATACATTTGCACCCGTGTGTAACACAAAACTTTTCTCCTCACTATAGCGAGGAAACTCAAAAAAGGTAATTATTTGTTCACACTACAATACAATCATCATCGGGTAGTGATAATAATTTTCCAAATGCATAATGTATTTAATGTAAGATTTTGTCGCAGTAAACTCAGCACAAAAAAGTAAACGCAGCACGAAAAAGTAAACGCAGCACGATTTTAACACATTCCTGTAGTTGCACACCAACGCCAATGCATTATTAAATCATTCTCATTCATTATTTTTACAAAATTATAACAGAACACTCTGAAAGTTGTTTAGTTTACTATTTTTATACGGTGTTCGAGTCGGTAAATAAAGATTATAATCTATAATATTCATTGACAATATTGACGTTGACATTTTCTGCGTTTTGTGATTGCATCTAGTCATCATTCACTAAAACAATTTTTACTTATGGAACTTTAGGATTTATGTGTTAAAATTATCATATTTTATAAAAGTTTGTATTTTACACTAAATTCTCAAATAAATTATTTAATTATCATTAATATGGAACGATTTCCATGAACATTTTACGTTTTGTTAATGCTACTTCGCGCTACGCTCCAAGGTCATTACTTTGCCACACAAGTGAATAATATGCGTTTTTATACGTTCGTATTAAAGGATAAATGAGCACTTTACGAGCTAGTGAGGGGAAAAGACAGTTAGCTGCCTTTCGTTTACGATTGACGATTAAGCATTAGCGATTGGCAACTTGTCTAAGCACCCTGTAGCCGTACCATGAGTAGGAAAGTAAAGGATACGTTAGGTTTTACCCGATACGTAATGCATCCTATGTCACTCGCGCTGACACACTGGGGCGAGCGCAATGGCCTAATATACGTATCGAGATAAGCCTAACCGATACTTGCAAAGTCATGGTACGATTACTGCTTACTTGTTTCTCCAACTAATTTCACGTGTCGTTCGCCTTTTTGAGCGCTGGCACAGCAGGAACAACATTGCGTAAAAACTTACTACACCTGTAAGTTCTTACGTAAGTTACAGGGACGGGGCTATACTAAGGAATGAGTGATATTCACCTCTAATTCCTTAGTATAGCTCCGTCCCTTCATCCCTATAACTTACGTAAGAACTTACAGGTGTACGAGCGCTCTTAGAAAAACCTTTGGATCACACGAATAATACTGCTGTCCTGTTTTATCTTGTGTCACCAGTGGTTGAAAGGCTGACGCCTCTTTCTCGGACCCGAAGGGTATTCTTTAAAGAAAAAAATAAAATTACAATTTTAACTGTTTATTTCAATGATATTATTACAAATTGCCATAGATACTACTTAGCTAAATCTATAACATTCTAAAATCAAACGCAGTGTAGGTACTTTAGTTAGGTACTACGTCCCAAGGTTCAATTAAGTAGGCAAGGTAAGAAGTGTCGGAATTCCAGTGTTTGACTACAACATAGTCACAACTGGATGTTGGAACGTCCAGTAAAGAAGCTATGCTATTAGGTGCAAGTGTTGTTTTGAACCCACTGCCATGAAGCGATTGTACGGTGATTGGTCTCTCTTAGATTACATGTCCTAAAGCTACCTGTCCACCAATCTCTGCCACATACACCACGCAGCTCAGAAACTTTATTACGAAGTTTATTTAAAAAGAGTAACCTAATGCTTAATTACATTTTGCGAAGGTGCATTTAGACCAGCGGAAAAATTGCATACAGTATTGTTATTACAAATGAGAGGTCAAATATAAAGGTACACATTTCTTGACCTAATTGACTTTTGACTGACACATACTTTCAGTAAACTACGTATATTGTAGCTGCTGAGGTAGCGTAAAAATCGAAGAAGGCCTTAAAAAACAGCAGCCCTACCGCAAACTCCAAAGTTCACAAATTTCACTAATGACGTCCTAGTTGGTTGGTCAGAGACATAGACATATCGAGAGTGAGATTTAGAATGTTTAACTACAGTCTTTACCGCACGTGTGTGAAACCCACTGAATTAGATTTGGAAAGAAGAAACAAGTTCATTCATTTGTATGGCGGCCTAGTACGTCAGATTTTGTACTGAAGTTGTTACTTGTCTATGATTTTAAATATGTCTCAGGCCCTTGAGTATTCATATATTTTGTGTTGTTGCAAGTAATATTACTTAAGGAGGCATTATTAATGTTTTTGTTCACTTCAACTTACAAAATTTTACGCCCGAAAGCTGCAAGCTGCGATTAAAGACGGACAATTCAGTGGATTTCACTGAGTTCATTTGACACGCTAAGTAGATACGTTTGCTTGATCTGTGTTATATATGACATCTGTGGTGAAACCAATGTTGTTAACGAGACAGATATTCCAAAAGTGAAAATGCCTTCATTTTGTCTCCTCTAAATCGCAACGCCATAGAATTGGTATCCAATGGTCGGTCCGCCTACAACCTGCGGCACCGTGCTGACACTGATCAATGCAAACAAATGAATATCGGCACGAGTTGGGCTGCATGAAATATGCGCTGCAACTATCTGCTATGAAGACGAACATGTGTAATTATTTAGGTATGTCTATATTTTCTGATTGCGCGTAGAACCGATGGCCGTTGGGGTGGGAAGATTAATAAATAAATAATAAATAGGCCCCCCACAAGGTGGACTGATGACCTGGTGAAGGTCGCAGGAGTCCGCTGGATGCGGGTGGCGCAGGACCGGTCATTGTGGCAATCTTTGAGGGAGGCCTATGTTCAGCAGTGGACGTCTTTCGGCTGATATGATGATGATGATGATGATACTTTCTGATAGGCAGTGGAAATCATTTTGTTAGAAATAGAACCGTTTTTTCTACTTTTCAGTTTGTGACTTACAATACAAGCTTGAAATAAGAAATAGAACCGTTTTTTCTACTTTTCAGTTTGTGACTTAGGTACCTACAATACAAGCGTGAAATAAGTTTTTCTGCCCTCCGGCCGGCAAACAGCACTTTGCCGGCCGCTGCGCTTAACTAAGTTGCCGCCTGCGGGTTCCGTTGAGCAGAAAAATAGTATACACACCTCGGCCGCTAAATGGGATCACATGTTTGTACAATTGCACGTCATCCGAGACATTTCCCACTTAAACGGCCTTGGCATGTAATCTACTATTTATCACAGTTTTCATCTTTGATGCGAAAGTCACATACTTTAAAGTGTTACTTTTACAAAATCGTTCAGCTCAATCGGCAACCGGGATGTTGAGAATTATTAACTCTCAAGATTTGATAACAGGCAACTTTACAGAATTATAGGTACCTCCAACATAAGGTTTTATTTTTTCACTTCATCAGATTCATCAGCCTATCTCAGTCCACTCCTGTCCATAGGCCTCTGCTAGACCTTTGTATAACTATGACGCGCGCTGCTGCCCAATCTTCAATAAATAAATGAAGGGATGGTGACAAATGTATCCTCACTGTCACGCGGCAAATTTATTATTTCATCATCAATTCATCATCATCAGCCTATGATAGCCACTGCTAGACGTAGGCCTCTCCTATTAACTATGCGTATAGACACATTAGGAGGTAAATGTCCATAATCGCCACGCTGGGCAAGCGGATTGGCGATCGCAGTAATGTGTCCACTATGATGATACTGCTGCTCATCATCAATATTTATTTTTATCAAATTATGGTGTGACACTTCATCAATTATTATTTATTTATTCGTTTGAAATAAAAGCGACTTTGGACCCTGTCACCAATTAAACCGTCCTATTATTCTCAAATCGCAAGGAATTTGTCTCCAGCTTTATTTACGACTTAACTCAGTTGTCAATTTAAATTCAGCGTGAACTGGAATCCGCGAAATCCGAGAAAGGCAAAAGTGAAAAAATGTCGCCTAACAAGAGATAGAAGGTTTCATTATAATTAATTGGTTTAAGTTTGGTTATCGGCTGTCTCTTTTCGGTTTATTGTGTACGTGTATAAGGCTCTCGCTTGCACTTGAGACGTCACAAATCAGAGGGACAATGAGACAGCTCCTTTGCGGTGTTTGCTATTTAAGGTTATTTTTCGTTGCGTATAGGGAATAGGATTCAGTAATCGCCGTTATACTTACGCAATCTCGTATCTGCGACACTCATTTGCTGGAAAATAACCCGCACCTATTCAAAGTGAAAAAAAATTACAATTCCATGAATTGATTGATTACCTTACTAGGTATTCGCCAGTAGAATGCAAAAAAAATTATAACAAATATGGCTGACCTTCCATAGCATTTGACGTCTATGACGCATCATATTTTAAAGACAGACGGGTCTTTGTCGCGTAAACTAATTATACCACTAATTGGAGTTCGAGGCCAACGAAACTACGACAGATGCGTTATTGTCAAATTTGTCAAAGTCTCTTATGTCATTTTCAAATAAAGTTTTCAGGTTTCGACAACCTTTTTGTTATTTAATTTATTTATTTAAAATAATTCCTAATAAAACCATTATATACCTCTGTTATAATTATAATGTTTCTACGCCTTTTTGTTTGATGTGCCTGTCACAACTAGGATTTTCTTAAAAACACGTAAATATCTAAAAACTTTTCTTTTCTCTTAACTAACGTTGATTTGACAAAATTTTCTTGTAAAGAATTTAAAATGATAAGAACCAACGTTTCAAAGCCTATTTTAAAAAGAAGTTGAATTACACATTAAATTATACATAATAACTACCTACCTATACACATTCAAAAGCGTTGCAATTCCAACCATCAATGTTTATTATTTTTTGTACATACATATTAATGACAACTCGATTGTAACTAGCGACAGCTGGTTTCACAATAATGTATATGTATGGAGATATTGGAGATGTAGATTTTGTGGTAACTTTTTCAAAGCTGGTCCCATAGTAAAACTTGGCTGTAATCATGAGTAGATCCAGAAAATATGATTTTGTATCATTGTGTTTTATAACATTTCACCCAGTATAATTCGTTTGGAAATTAATTTTGTTGATGGGGTGTATAGCGAAACTAAACATGGCTGAACCAAGTGGGTCACCTTGTTAACAACCTACGGAAGAAAACAAAACGTTAGATCTGTATGATAATTTAAATGGAGAACTATAGCACTGCCAAAGAAATTTGTAGGGCAAAGGAATTTTACGAATACGTAATGTGAACATAAAGCACGCTACAGTGTATTATTCTGCAATTTTCTAAACGTATGCAGAAATAGGGTTTTAATTTATGTGTAGTTAAATTGCTGGACCAAATGTTATTAACACCTGGGTCACGTTTTATAAAGTTACAATTTACAATTTCGCTGTTTGCCTCTCTTTCTAGCCAATATGTGCGTGCGTTAGAGAGGCAAACAGCGAAATTGTAATTGTAACTTTATAAAACGCGACCCTGAGGTGATACCAGCGCAATACCAACTTTGTTACTAATAATTGCGGATAATTAAGTTTTTATTAAAATATCTTATATTTACGTGAAAATAAGTAAATAATATTGTTTATATAAATTAAAGAATTAAAATTACCAATAAATAAGATATCTCAACGTCTGTTTTTAGAAAATAAGGATTTACTATTGTAAGAACATTTCATTGTTGTGGCAATATTTTCGTAGATTCTTTGGCCTCGAACTCCAATTAGTGGTATAATTATATTCTGACGTTTCGAGCATGACGTTACACCCGTGGTCGCTGGCGGACTGGCAAGAAAATATATCAACATCTTCGAGCTGCGTGGGTTTTTCGTACTACCTCGACTACCCGCACTTGGCTCTTGATTATTCACTTCTAGGCTAATAGGGTTGTCACTAGCCCTACACATAACACTCACAATATCCAATGGCTTTAAAATTGATGTTTCACCACGTAAATCACCGGATTCCACACGAACGAGATGTGTCTTAACACATATCGTGGAACGCGTTCGTAAAAATATTTTTACGTTAATACTAATAAATATCAATAATTATAGCTAAAAATGTATGTGAACTCAAGGTTTAAGGTTTTAAGTTGACAGTAAAACCAAGTTTGTGTTCTAATAGTGCATGATCACGGAATAATGCAAGATTTTAGGTTTGTTTAAATTCTTTGTTTTCTGCTGACGAATGATATAAATCAGAGGTTAATGAAGTAAGTGTCAGTGAAAACGGTGTTTAAAATTGACTTAGTTAAAGAACCCATAAGGTTCCAGGGCACTATACTTAGCGTGGTTCTGCTCGGCCGCAAATTCAGCAGCTGACCCCGCTGACCTAAGTGAGGCTAAGGCGGGACGGTGCCAACTGTACTTACGCACGTGGCGTCCAAGAGGCACCGACTCTTCTCTCAGGGAACCAATGTAGGTTTGTCATGCCTTTTGCCATCAGTACGAGATAAACCTGAAGGTTCCAAGAGATGTTAGCTGACACCAGAGCCCGGCGAACCACATCAGTGAAGATGCATTTAGACCAAACGAGCATTCGCTCATTCTATCCCCCACTCTACGAAATCAACGAATTTCGACGAATCACGTTTTTTGTAACGAACGAATTTCGTAGAGTGGGGGATAGAATGAGCGAATGCTCGTTTGGTCTAAATGCACCTTGATAGTATCATGCCTAGAAAATTGCCCCGCGCACCTCTGGCTGCATAGCCAAGTTGCCAATCGCTCGCTTAGTAGCGTAACATCGTACTTTTCCCTCTCTGTCACTCTTTCATATTAGTACGACAAAGATAGTTAGCTGCCTTTCGTTTTACGATTGACGATTAAGCATTAGCCATTGGCAACTTGTCTAAGCACCCTGGCGACTAAGTCCATGACAGTC
>JALPQI010004867.1:0-69489 GCA_025490895.1 Thaumatotibia leucotreta
ACTTTTGACAGATGTAATTATGTATACCTTTACAATAGTGTGCGTAGCTATGTAACTAGCGAAAAAAAGGTCAGGAGTAGGAAAATGCTTTTATTCCACCAATTGATCTATCTTCTATCAATAAAATTGATCTATCTAGTAAAGTAAGCCAATGGTCTATAAATTACGGTCATTTATGTTAGAAACCTTGAAAACAAACGATTTTGAAACTTATTTCAGTATTCATAGAGTACTTGGATTTAAACTGGTTCTTAATGGAAAATGCAGTGTAATTAACGTTCTAAATTGCACGTCGTTGGCTAGAGGAAATGCATTGCGAGTAATCTCGGCTGTTTTTTCTTTAATGACAAAAAAATCTAGTTGGTTCATGTCCTGTTGCACTAACAGGCAGTCTAGGAGATGTATTTTTAATAGCCATTATATTTTATTATGGTCCCGGTTCATATCAGAATAAAGATAATATCAAATACTTTGCGGCTACCATTACTGTTACTTCATAAATAAATGGTACCTTCAATCTTGTATCATCACAATATAAGTGGATGAGTGTCATAAATTATGGGCAATTAGGGGTCGAGCATTGGTTTGGTGCTAACCTTATCAATTTAGTCACGATATTTATTGGAAAAATCATAAGTATTACAGATTAGAGAGATCAATTTCGCTGCCCGGTTTTATGTTATACTTTTGACAACTTGAAATTTGAACACTGTCACACTGACATTTAGTTTAGATTTTACCCCGAAAATCTAACATACAACCGGAATATTGGGGTAGCGATTTTGCGATGTGGTGTACATAATTAGTTGATATACATACCTGGGATAACTGGGGGCAAGTTATAGGGATTTGATATCGATTAAAAAGATGTCGATATAATTATAATAAATGTGCTTATTGAACATTATCGATTACAGTACAGAGGTTCGATGTCATATCTGATATCGGGCCTCTTGTATGCAGATGTCATTTTAATCAAAATTACAATTTAAATATTGATATTTTAATATTAATTGTATATTTTGAAAACTAATTTAAAATAAACGCGTAACTACCCGTTTAAACTTATTTTTTATTTTAATTGAAGAGTAAGTACCTAATATTTATTTATGTCGAATAACATTTTGACGTTGTCATTTACAATAACATCGATATATTTTTAGTCGATAAAATATTTTGCTACATCACTTTCGTATAAATGCCCCGAGTTATCCCAGGTATGTTGATATATTAAAAGAAAAATAATTAAATAAATACAATATTTATGGATTGGATAATTTTTTATGGACCTAACTGAATTTTATTTTATTTGATTTGAATGTCTTAGATACTTATTTATAACGTATTACATTCATTTAAGTAATAGGGTAGAAATAGTACAAGCAGTTACGATGTAGGTTTAAAATTAAAGGGACAGATACTAAACAAAACACCATTCAAGTCTTGGCTATGTATATTTAGATGAGATACCTTACCTACTTACTTAAGTAATCTTTATTAAGCCAACATAACGAAATATTTGCAAGCAAAAATCAACTTTATGTTTTCACCCCACAATGTTGAAATTGAAACTCACAGGTGGCTAAAGACTTTGTAAAAGGCTCTAATTGCAGCGAATGTAACACCGCCATATTTGCATGCATCGTATAAACACTAATGCAGATAACCTGACCATCTGCGAACCTTATTAGAATAGACATAAAGTGCACAAAGGGTCAGTGACAATGGTACACGTAAGTTACGGAACTAGGAGCTCGTTAAAGTGGAGTACCGGAACATACATAAATACAATGAGTTCCGGAACAACTTCGCAGAACGGGAGCCGTCGCTAACTTGAATAATTATGTAGGTGGATTTCCCGACATCTCTTTTCACGATATTAAAGAAGAAAGGACAAAGGGTTTCTGTCCACGAGACTATAACCTTTAACATCATACATCAGTTACCAATTCGTCCGTGACGTTCAGGTGTTCCAGGTATATTATAGTTAGTAATCCTTTTGCTGTCTATCGTACCGTACTTTTTATCCGGCATGCTCGCACGAATTTCCGAGCGTAGTGGATAGAAAGTAAAACACATGGTAAGCACGCTGGGCTTTTCCGCTCATTTATCTCGACACCCTTTGTGCCTTTTTCGCGTGATAGCGAGTTAACCAACAATCCAAGCTCCTCTACCAAACCCAACATCCGTTTTAGAAAAAGAAAAAGAAAGAAAGAAAAGAAAAACGTTTATTCGAGACAAGAACACAGTACAAACAAAACAAAACAAAACAGTAAACAGAAATTTTGTCTCGAAATGGCCAAAACTCAGCATTATGCCAGCAGAGCCAGAGCTGGTCTTCCGTTTACCTCTTTCAGTGTGTTTGGAGTCCCTAAATATCTACTACCTTATATTTCTACCTATTTAGGTACATTCTAGTAGAATTATGTTTTGTTGTAAGCTCTTCCAGATATCTGACATGGGAAAACTGACAGCCCTATGTCAGTTTTGCCCAGGTTGTGCAGGTGTTGTATTATATCCTGTGATCAATCCTTATTCATACATCATTCATACCTATAGCCATATATGTGCTCACTAATTCGGGAATGTCAATTTGCACCCACCTAATACTAATAAATTGTTTCGCATAAAATGGCTAAGTTTAATAATATGCTAATATGTAGCTGCTGGCTAATATGTAGGTATCCTCGATGTTTAAATTTGCTTAAAGTTCTAAGAGTATGACTTATAGAAGGCTCTCATTTCGTCTTATTTTTAAGACAACTTTTTAATGTAGAGGAACACGTTTTTACGACGTAAGCTTCTATTTTCTTGATTAATATAAAGCAATCCAATGGGAAAAATACCTTTTGACTAAGATGAACTCAGGTGTCTTGGTACAGGCAAACATTGCAGTTTTAGAGCAAAACTATTTGACGGTTACAAAATTGCTTACTAAATACATAAACAACACACCTCGGAATAAGTGAATAGGCTGTATGTATCTGTAATTAGTAATTACATGTGTTCTTCTCACGAGTGTTGCTTTTTTGATATTTGTATTGTAGCATAGAACATATTCTGGAACTTGTCACTATGCAAAACAAATACGATTCCGGTACGGTTAACTTCAAGGACCTGTTGAAAAGAAAACTTCGGAAGAGTCGTAAATATCTGTTTGTTCCGTTAGAACTTTGCAGACGGCAGACGCGTCCCTTTATAAATGTGCAGGAACAGGACACTATGAAGAACACTGCTGTTTTCCATGACGTGGTTTCCTGTAGATAATGAGGAGATTTTCCCAGTTTGTATTCCATCCACATTTCAAAGAAAGCTGTTTGCGGAACCGATGACATGAAGGTACTACGGGGCAATAGTTTTAAGAATAAATTGAATTCCTGGCTATTAGACCGATGTTTTTATAGTGTTTCGCAATATTTAAATTTAAGTTGACATCAGACTTTAAACTTTTAATTTAATGTGTTAGATATAAGTTGACATCCGAATTTTGAAATGTGTTATCAAATTTAATTTAATTTAATTTTTGTTTTTATTTTTATATTTTAATTTTAAAGTTATAGGTTTACGTTGACATTTATACATATTTTTTATTTATTTTTTATTTTTATTATTGAATTATTGTACACATTTTAAAATTTACATAATATTATTAATAATTAACATTAATTTAGTTATAATTTTAAACCGCATGGCTCCCTCATATGTTTGTACGTCTGCATGCAGGCTGAATACACTGGACAACATTATTGTAACAACTCAAGAACTGTATTCGGAACAAATAAATTCTTTGAATCTTTGAATCTTTCTTTGAACCATAATTAATATTAAGCTGAAACTTTTGGCGTGATTCTGATGTTTTGAACTTTCACAATTTTAATGTGAGCCTCGTAAGGCCTAACGTCATATTTTTAGGACAGCAAAATTTACTCATACCGGCCCATTATGTCATATTTTTCAAAGAAATATGAATTTTATTATATGGGTCCCAAAATTAAAAATATAATGTAATTTTTTTAGGACACTGGGCTATTATTAAACTTGTCCTAAAAAATAGAATGGGCCTTACGAGGTCAGGCCAAATTAAATTGGTTTTAAATTAACGTCAAGTGTGTGGCAACAGGGTGGGATAAAATCGATGTTCCCATGAAAACAGATTGTTCCTACCAGTGTTTTATTTGAAACCCGGGATTTTTTTTTTAGTTTTGTCCGCTCGAGATCATTGGTCAACGAGTTGTTTAAAAATGTATTGAATCCGAATTTTGACTTATTTGCGCTTTAAATGTGATCAATACTTCGCGTTATCTAGTGACTATCGTTTAAGTATGTTTTCTGAAATATGTTCTTATTGTGTTTATGAGTATCTGTATCTGAGTTATAATAACTGACTGACGAAAATGAGTATTCGTAACAACAATTGGCTCCTCAGATTTAGGCCTGCCATCCGTCTGGGTTTCCCGGGATTTTTATTAGTTTGGTGTGATGCCTAAGAGCCGTCCGGGCGGGTTTTAAAAAGTGTCAAGGAAATACCTGGGACACTTTTCATATTAGGAAACACCTAATTAAATTTGTGTATTTATCGTCAATATTATGAACAGGGAAAAGTCGGAGGAAAAATGGATTTACGCCAAAGTCGCCAAATGTTAGATTTTCTAGTCTGACACGGTTTAAAATAAAGTAAGGTAATACGAAATGCACAGTAAGAGTAGGTACTTAAGTAAGTGGCTTTAATTGCTTTATTTAAAGCTGGCCATAAGGACTATCTGATCTTTTTATTTGAAAGAAAAAAAAGAAAGAAAAAAACATTTATTGCACAACTACAATTACACACAGAACAATAAGATACATTCTTACATCTACAGAGACAAAATACAGATACAATTAAAAATACAGACGCTAAAGAAAAACAAAAAGGTGAGAAAAGTGTGTTGCTGTAGGAGCTGCAATTGGGTACCACTCACATATGCTCTGACATCTGATGCCGGAGCGCTGGTCTTCCGTGGAACCCATTGGAAGATAGAAACGAACAACAGCGAGCGTTATTAAGATAATAAATAAATTATGTAGCTAAATAGAATTGTTACATAAATATATATGTAGATTATGTAGTGTGTAAGTAAGTATAAAGTATCATTGAAACGGGATAATATTTTTCGTCTTAATATGTAGTTTCTTATCTCCTAAAGGTATTTATCAACATGTCTAAAAATGTCAAGACAATTGAAATCTACATAGTTTCCTTCATAGAGTTTCTTTGTGAACAGACCTTAGTTGGATAACAAATCATTTGTTAATGATCCTCATTACCTCAATTACGCGCGCGAGTAGGCAACGGTTGAATGGGCCATTAGGGCCACGTGCCCACGCCTTAAGTGCTTTTTAACCGGCGTTGGAAGGGTTAGCGTGTGGTGACGAAATCAAGCAGTTAGAGAAATGTGGGACATGTGAGACAGTGTTCAGTATCGTGAGTTAATAATGGGAAGCACTTAAGGAGGTAGCCCATGTCATTAACACCTGTAAAAAAGTCTGTATTGTATTGTACTTAGTGTCAACCTAAGGCAAATGTAGACGCGGAAGTAGTAACATATTTTGAGTTGCCATTATTCCAATTTTTCGGTAGACATGGAGCCTATTTCGAAAATGGAATATTGTATATGTATAGTTTTCGAGAATTTGTCTGTTAAACTTCCTTTTTAATTTTCATAAGCACAATATTATCATGGTTAGTGACTACATAAACGCCAATAATGATATAAGGGACATTAGGGCCACTTGAATGTCGTATAAGTGCTTTGTAACTGTCAGGGGAAGTGTTGCCAGTGCTAGTGATAAAATCAGACCTTTTTGTGTCAGTGGCTGGGACGATACTTAAATTAGCCACTTAGAATTGTGTGTGTACTAAACTAACCTCCTTATTCATAACCGTCTCCTAACTTAGCAAGCCACTAAATATCGTTTGTCCATTTCGGTCTTATGAACATTTTGATACGACCGACAAGGACAGCCATTACTTAGTGGCTTGCTTTTTTTATTTGAAATGGGCTTACTCATGGCTACAGACTGGCCAAGGTCAGAGACGTGCCCTGCGATGGAGTGAGTTTGCCCAGAAGGTGCCTATTCACCCTTGACTTGAAGTTTGACGGGTTATATGATCTCGGAAATAGAACAGGCAGGGAATTCCACTCCTTGGCAGTACACATAAGGATAGAAGACGCAAAGCGCTTCGTACGAATAAATGGAATAACTACCAAGTAAGGGTGGAACCCGGCCGTGCGTCTAGAATTTCGATGGTAAAATGGGGATGGCGGAATAAACTCATTGCTTATAGTTAAGAAACGTTTAAGGGGGTTAGTCTATAGTGATACCTTATATGTACGTTTTAGATAAGATGAATGTGGGTATGTTTGACACATGTTATTTTTAAGGAATGTCCGTCATATGCGTCTTATACTGTTGAGTTAGGGAAAATCAGGTGGAAGCGGACTTTCCTGATAGACGGTCTTATCTGCTTTGTCCTCAATTTTAGGGTGTCCAAGGTTTCTGGGAAGTAGAAGCTAACACGATCCCTTGGCACCCCAACTAAAACAATGCGGGCGACGCCGCAGGGGGGTTTTAGCGGGTATTCTCCTCTGCATAGAGGAGTGAGTCCCACATACCACCCCATATGGGCTTTCCTAGTCACGGGGGGCCTAGGCATATGGGCTTTCCTATTTTGCGTAAACATCATCATCTCTTTATGCCGCTGCTTGGTTCTCCGTCGGTATCCTGGTCCCAGATTTTGTACTTTAGAGATTCCAAAGATAATCTTCTTCTGCTCGCCGAGTGGAGTGTGCAGACCTGTCGTCTGAGTTCGCTTCTCGGCTCCCTAACTGAAGACCGGAACGGAAGGCCCTGTGTAAACAAAGAAAAAAGTGTTCACGGTTAACCTGAACCTTACCAGTGCAATTCATCAAAGGTGCATGCAGACCAAAAGAGCATTCGCTGTTCTATCCCCCTACTCTACGAAATTCGATCGTTAAAGTGATTCGTTGATTTCGTAGAGTGGAGGACAGAACAGCGAATGCTCTTTTGGTCTGCATGCACCTGAATAAGAATAAGAAATGTTTATTAGCACAATACAATATTTGCTTGATTCAATTAACAATTTTGTTACATGTGAACAGTGAATTGCGCTAAAAGGTCTTCACTCAGCATGATGTCGCTGATTTTCAGTGAAGCCCATATGAACTAAAAGGCATTATCATCTAGAATACGATCATCAAAACAAGTCGATACAGTATTAATCTAGGTCAACAAATTACTGAACCCAACAGGATTTTAGTGTTTCAGTAAATTGCTCTGTAACACCTTGGAACTACATTATAAGGTAAGTATCTATTAGTTGTAGACGTGGCAATATAAGTCGATATTGCTTAGACAAGTGCGGGATAAAATTTACTAGTCTACTTCTACTCCCTTTCGGTTTTGGAGACATATTGATAAGACCGAAAGGGACAAACAATACTTACCGGTTTGCTAAGTTAGGGGACGTTTATAAATAAGTCTTTAACTTTTTGTTTTGCTCACAAGTGTATACTGAGGGAGGTGATAATTCAGGACGGCTCAAAGACAGCCGCAGGCATCGTCTCCACTCCCTTTTCTAATACCTATTTTACTTACCTTCGTCCGATATTAGACATTACTTATACTATTTCATCACATCATCACACTTAGGCTTGTGACTGCTGCAATTCGTGGCAGAAATTAAAGAAATATTATTATTATTTATAGGTTTTTAACATTTTCAAATGTCTTAAAATTTTAGTTTTACTGTGCATGCATGATAAAAAACTTAAAGCATAACTCAATAATATAACATACTCATTTTTAAGAACCCTTTGCCATTAGGATTTTAACTTTTGAATATAGGTAGTGGGTGTGAAATGTTTCCCTTATCTCCCACGTACAGTCAAGGGCATTAATATATATACACTTCTCCATAGTGGTCCCTTACAAATGTGTCTATATATTAATGCACTCGACTGTACACGAACACCTTACGTCCCACGTAATGTTTCTATAAATTATGGCAGGTACGGTACATTTATGTAAGTACGATGGCAATATATCAAATAGCAGTATTTTTTTTTGATGGCATCATTATTCTCGTACTCGTATAGTCCATTTCAAATACGAAGGCCCGATGCCATTCGAAACTTTTGCCATTTATTAGTCCACTACAAATTGGCTCGTGTCGTACATCGATGTATGCAAAAAACATCATGCCACAAAAGGGTCTCGACAGGTATATTTTGTTATCACTGATCCTACTGTTAACGCCTAATGTCTTTGTCAAGTGGAATCGGGCCTTCGTATTTGAAATGGACTTTACCCACCCATCAAATACTTAGCAGTATTTAATTACCTAAATAACTAAAATAACACCTATAAAATAATTAAATTATTTTATTATTCACCCATATTTATTTAAAATTTAAATGTGATCTAAAGGATCTGAAGACGAAAGACTGACAGTAGGTACAACTTTGAGGTCCTTGTACGTTTGTAGCCTTTGTTCAGCAGTCTAGTGACCGGATCTGTGGATAAAAAAAACTATTTAAACTAATTAACAAGTTCACAACTACCAACAAAATGCAGATTGTATTTTAGTGCTAATTCCTACACCTGTTTAATCTACTTTAAACAAATGTTGGAATTAAGGATAAGCGCGACTTATATTGGTGCTTCTACGTCTATCACAGTCTCGTCCTCCTGGGTGCTTAGATAAGTTGCCATTCGCTAACGCTTAATCGTCAATCGTAAACGAAAAGCAGCTAACAGTCTTTGTCGCACTAATATGAAAGAGTGACAGAGAGGAAAAAATACGATACGCTATTAAGCGTTAGCGATTGGCAACTTGGCTAAGCATCCTGATCAATTATCTTAGTGTGAAACCTTGTGTAACAAACGCAGAGAAAACAAATGACTGCAGCGCCGTAGGTAGTCCCCAAACTCGGGTCTAACAAGGGGCTTGACCTGAACGGTGACCGGATAAAGTCGGCGCTTAATTGACGCCGGCTGAGCCATTCAGAACCAGACTGTGCCACAAAAACAAACCAGAACCACTTCGGAATTAAGCTTGTTTTTCAACGCGGTCCACACTTGCGTCATTCCGCGCTGCGAAGGTAATTTGATGCCGTATGGTTAGGATCGAGAAACATATGATTTATGCCAGAGTGTCTGTGTGCGTGTTTTAGTGATGTGTGCGCTCAATAAACTGACGCATGCGTACTACTGCTACCGCCATCTGTTGACGGCCACGTGGTGTAGTATCAACTCAGACAATCGAAATCGAATCTTGACGTTACGCGATAAGGTTCATAGTTTGTTAGGTTAGCGGTGTTGTTTGGCACGCAAGCGCGGAGCAATCGATCCCGTCACCTTGACGTTAATAAATTCATAGCCGGTGAAACCGACACAGTTAATTCCGTTGCAAAATACACTGAAATGGACTTTATGTCAATGGGAAAAGGATGTAGGCAAATGAAAGATTTGTCAAGTGTGTACCTACATACGTGAATAGATGTTTTTTGTCGATGTTGATTGATCGAGTATCTTTACGGATGTCGGTCGTGCGGTATGAATGTAAACACCTAATTATACTAATCATTTGGTGCTGTAAGCCCAAATTTGGATGTTGATAAGTACCTGCTTAGTTACCTACAATGCGACTGTAAATAGGTATCTAAGATCCAGTTCTAATTAAATGGCCTAAATGAAATGCTATTTTTACGCATAAGGTCAATGCGGGTAAGACCGTCTATCAGGAAAGTCCGTCTACCAACTGATTTCCACCTCTAACTCAACATATAAGAGTCTTAATTATACGCATATGACGGACTTATCCGCACTGACCTTACGTTGTTCTATAATCTATAACCCACTACCTTATTAAGTATACAACAGTCTAGTAGGTAGTCAATAATTTAGTAAAGGAAAAGTACCTATTTAGAAAAGTTAAAATGGTTATGTTATGAATCAACAAATTGTTCATAACGCCTTCGACCTGACGTTTTCCCGGTGATTTTGTCTAGCTTGGATAACCCGGGGGAAAAATCAGTACAAAATTCCAACAATATCCCGAAAGTCACTAGTCCCTGCTCTTTTGAATCTGAGGGCCTTCCGCGATCATCGAAAATCTTAAGGAACATTCAGACTAAACGAGCATTCGCTAATCTATCCCCACGAAATCCACGAATCACGTTTTGTGTAACAATCGAATTTCGTAGAGTAGGGGGTTAGAATAGCGAATGCTCGTTTGGTCTGAATGCACCTTCACATTTCGAGCATCTATCTGCCCTTGGCACACCCGATGACGCCTTCGTTGGAGTGACGGAGACAAAGAGCTTGATATTTAGGTACCTTCCAATATAAACCTTCCAAGAGTTCCGAAGAAAATCGAGGATATCAATAGGGATAAACCGTTGAGCCCGGTTTTTTTCCTTATACTTATAACTCTTATACCTCCGCGTGAAAACTCCTACCATTAACAAGTGCTTTCAAGAGATAATATTAGCTAAATTGAATTTTTATTTATTTATACCCCCTGTAGGAATTTTCGAAACAAACAAGTAAATTCTTACCTATTGATCGTTCAAACTAAGTACCTACAATAAGATAGGCCATTTATTCTTGACTATGATAGATATCTGACTTGACCTACTACTTTTTTTTTATTTATTTAAATATTTAGAGTTTATGGCACAAAAGAACAGCTTAATGTACAAAAGGCGAAGTTAAAGCTATTTATGAGGAATTCTCTACCAGCACCCAATATTAGAATCCATAAAAGCTTACATAATGTAATGTAACCTACTAGAAAATTTCACAGTCACCATTTCATTCTATATTTACATTAACCCTGCCCTCGGGACTCCAATAAACCCATTTGAAACGACGAACCGCAGAACGCCAGATGTGGCCTGCTCCCTTTAGATAAACATACATCATCATGAATCATGAATAGGTAATAGTCACTAATATCTTTACAAATCGTCAGTAGTATCTAAAGAAATAAACAAGTATGGCTGACTTTCCATTGCATTTGACGTCTTTGACACATTTCGTGAAACACGTTCGCAATTTGACTAAAAATGTATGTGAACCTACGAACAAATAAAACATAGAAGCTGCACGCCATAGTAAATTGCCTTTCAAAAACGGTCCTGAATTTTAGTTGACAAATTTCACCCCCTCTTTAATGCATCACGGCAATGATAGTAGAGGTCCAAATGGAAAAAATTGTGCGCTGCGAGTTACAGTTTTGTAATTTTTACCAGAGCTAGAGGGTGTAAAAATAAATATTTTTAGATGTGGAGGGAAAACCAATTCCCCCCCTGAACGAGGGGGGAGGGGGGTGAATGTGCAAACGGAAGGGTTATGTTTAAAATTTTTTCGTCTAATATTTAGGCCTACTATTCATTGTTTGGTATCATTTTCATATAAAAAAGACACGGGGAATTCATTTTTGATACCTAATAAACATGAGGATTTTCATATATAAAAAAATAATTATTGGTATAAAGGTAAAATAATCACCGTTTTTATTTTGATTGTTGCGTTATATAAGTATTACCAAATAAATATATGAAAATAAAAAAAATACTACAAGATAGCATATTTATTGTAGTTTTTAAAAATATATACTTTTTGGAACCTTCCATGCAAAAATAAGTTGTAAAAAAATTGCACCTGTCGCGTACCTCGAATGAAAAAGGGACGTTGCTTTGAATTATTGTTGACAGTACGTTTCTACTGCGGGAATTTAGCGATTTTGCGTAAACAAAATACTCCATAATGTCTGTTAGGGCAAATTGCATCAATCTGGGTTAACCAAGCACCCCGGGTTAAACATTTATTTCACACGGAATTTGATAATCGATGAATTTCTTATGAAGTAAGTGACTGACCCGGCACTATACAGAGGATATCCGAGACATCAGCCTATGTGATATTAGAATGGCTCTTGAACAGCTCAAAAATAACAGAGCGTCTGGGGAAGACGAAGTTATAGCTGAGCATCTGAAGCCAGGTGGTAAACCAATCCTTATGGCCCTTCAGAAGTCTTTCAACTCCGGAAGGGAGAACGCCTTAGACATGGAACAAAAGAGTAGTGGTACTGTTCTTGAAAAAAGGTGACAACGCCTTATTGAAGAACTACCGATCCATGTCACTTCCGAGCCATATTGATAAGATGTTTTCAAGAATCATTACGAATCGTCTTGCACGCAGGCTTGATGACTTCCAGCCTCCCGAACAAGCCGGTTTCCGAATTGGCGTTTCGTAAATGTTATACAGAAGACCGAAGATAGGTATAACCTGCCCCTCTGTTTAGCGTTTGTGGACTACGATAAAGGGGGTTTCCATGACGTACTAATGCGGTTTAATTTAGGTCGAGAGAAAGAGACAAGGCTATACGAGTCGTGTATCACTGCCCCTTGCCCACAACCTAAACTGAATCGCATTAGTACGTCATGGTAACCCCCAAGGCCTTCGATTTGATCGAAACTCTGGGCGTACTGCAGTCTCTTTGACGATACCAAGTAGACTACCGCTATTTCGAAATGTCGAGGTGTTTGTACGAAAGCGCCACTATGTCAATCCGACTCCAAGACCAGAGCTTGAAACATATTATACTGCAGCGGGGAGTCAGGCAAGGAGGTGTCATCTCCCCTAATCTGTTTACCGCTGCACTGGAAGATGTCTTTAAGACTGGACTGGAAAAGATGAGTATCAACATAAACAGCGAGTACCTCACTCACCTTCGATTCACTGATGATACGGTGGTCTTGGCTGAGACCTTGGGAGATTTCAGTACGATGCTCGCTGATCTCAGCAGCGCCTTCGAGCGAGTTCGTCTTAGGATGAACATGGATAAGACGAAAACTCCCGTTACAATCGGAGACTAAACTCGAAGGTGTAGACGACTATAATATACCTAGGACAAGCTACCCAGTTAGGTAGGTCTAACTTTGATTAAGAAGTCAATCATCGAATCCGACTAGGTTGGGCAGCGTTTGGGAAGCTCAAAGACACATCTTTTCGTCCAATATTCCGCAGTTCTTGAAGACAAAAGTATTTGATCAGTGTGGCAACACACACTAATCAAAGATTTAAAAGAGTGATGACATACGGTACTGAAACGTTGTCGCTTAGAATGGGCCTCATAAGAAAGCTTAAAGTCACCCACAGGACAATAGAGAGGGCTATGGTGGGAGTCTCTCTGCGAGGTCGTATTAGAAGACGATCCGCAGCAGAACCAAAGTATAGCTCCATAGCTCTCCGAATCACTAAAGTGGCAGTGGGCGGGGCACATTGAACGTAGAACCGATGGCCAATGCGGCGGCCTCGCAGGTGGAAGGCACAGCGTGGGTAGGCCCCCCACAAGGTGGACAGTGAAGGTCTCAGGAGTCCGCTGGATGCGAGTGGCGCAGGACCGGTCATTGTGGCAATCTTTGGGGAAGGCCTATGTTCAGCAGTGGACGTCTTTCGGCTGATATGGTAATAATGATGATTTATGAAGTAAACGTTTAACAATTGATTGTCAAATTCCATATGATATAAACTTTTAACGTGGGTGAACTGGGTTAGTTGTTTAGTCCCGGCTAGTGAAAATTAACTTTATCGTCTTTGGTAATGAGATCATTACCTAATGACACTTGTAAAAATGATTACCCATTACGATTCATGTGATCAGATAGACCAGATATATAATATACACGCGGTATACAATAATCGATAAAATCTAAAAATAGAATAATAATATTTGATCAGATTCTGAATCTGATCAAATAAAATTCTTAATAATCTTAGGTTATTTAAAAAAAAAAGATCAGTAAATATTCAATGTACTTTCATATCAATAAATATTTACAATTGTTATATGAATAATAATATGCAAGTACAAAAATATATATAATCTACGAGCAGTTGCCGGCACAAAAGTCTCTTTTTTGAGATTACGCGGAGGTTTTTGTTGGAGGTACGCGTCAGGTAATTTTTTTTTTCAGTGAATTTTTGTATGAAAGACTACTATATGTGTATATTTTTAAAAACTGCAATAATTATGCTATCTTAGACAATTTTTTTTAATTGGATAAGTTTGTATTTTAATACTTATATGACGCTTAAATTAAAATAAAAACGCTAACTTTTTTACTTTTACTCCAAAAAATCTACATTTTTATATTAAATTGCTCATGTTTATGATAAAAAATGGATTTTTCAGGGCCGTTTTACACAAAAAGGATACCAAACAATGCATAGTAGGCCTTATTAATTAGTAAAAAAATATTAAACGCAACCCTTCCGCATGCACATTCACCCCCCTCCCCACGCGCTCAGGGGGGGAATTGGTTTTCCCTCCACATCTAAAAATAACTATTTTGAGACTCTCTAGCTCTGGTTAAAATTACAAAACTGTAACTCGCAGCGCACAATTTTTCTCAACTTTGTATGGACCGTGACCCTTACTATGAATTTCAATGTCAACCTATAAAAACTTAAACCGCCATTTCAAAATAGTTGTGACTGGTCCATCAAACTTTTGATTGGATATATTCTATAAACATTGTTCAAAGATGTTGCGCCGAAATTATGCACGTTTTAAGAAAAGCGCTATGGTGCCCATCTCGGCACCATGAACAATTGATTTTGGGGGCATTTTTGAGCTGGCGTTAGACGTCCATGTTATATATGGTCGGGAATGTGAACTCAAGGTTTAAGACTTTAAGTTCGTAACAAAACCAAGATTGTGTTTTAAATGTGCGTGATTGTGGAATAATACAAATTTTTAGGTTTGTTGCATATTTTTTAGATTCTAACTACTGACGATTGGTATACCTACTTAAATGTTTCCTTCATTTATAACCTTCGTTTCAGTAACGTATCATTTTTTTACCACGGCTGGCTAAAGAACCGTAGAAAGCGGTGGTTTTTAAATGCAGTGGCGACTGTGAAATCTTAGTTGTTAAGGTGCATTCAGACCATACGAGCATTCGCTATTCTATCCCCCACTCTACGAAATCAACGAATCATGTTTTGTGTAACGATCGAATTTCGTAGAGAGAATAGCGAATGCTCGTTTGGTTATTGGTCTGAATACACCTTTAACTCTTACTGAATGTTTCTCACGACAGAGCTTTGGTGAGTCTAATCAAATACCTACTATCTACTTAATAAGGCCATTTATAACCTAAACGGATCAATAAATTAAAATCATCAACAATTTAAATCTATCAAATTAAATCCCTTTTTTCCTAAAATGACATCACTCTACGGAACCCCGTTCTCTAAAACCTTAACATTCCACAAGAATTAAGATTAGACGCCGCTGCCACGACATTGGTCTAAGGCGACCGGCTTAGCGGAAAACGTATGGTGCTCCCTCTCGTACCCATATCGGCATCCCGCTCCAACTCATGGATTCGCTCGCCGATGGTCGCCTTAGACCAATATCGTGGCCGGGGCATTAGACCCATGTCGTGGCCGCGGCGTAACCTAACAATCCGCTTGGTTCATTTTGGGAAATCTTGTTTTACTAGGGTATTCCGGTAAGCCCCGAAACTGCGTAAAAAGTACCCAAATTCATTTTCTGTACTAGTACTAGCATTGATGCTGTAAAGTGTCTAAATTGAATATTTCTAAGATTTATAATATATTCGAATACCTCATATCTTATTATTCGAATACTAAAATGGACGGAACATTCGAATTTTCGAACATTCCAATATTTGAATTGCAAGCCCTAGGAGTTACTCACGCTGCAGCCTTAGCATATCTTGTGTTTGACAACCACACGCGGCTTTTGGCGGCTAATCATCTCTCTTTGATTGTATTGATAGAAAGAGACGGGAAGCCGCGAGAAGACCGCATTGCTCAAACATAAAAATGTTAGACCCCTTTGGTCCTCAAGTGAACCTTAATGCCGGAAGAGTGGAGAAAACATTCGGGCCATATAATCATCGTCCGCGGGACCTGAGTCAAACCTTCCATAAGACTCATGGCACAAAATACGCGCTGAAATTAGGACATTTTTCAGAACACTCTTTTAAATGAATCATTAATCACGAGATACAAGAGACATCTTTTGAACTACAATTCCTTGGTAGCGGATGTGACCCCGTGTTCTCGGAATTTGGTGTTTTTTGTTGTACCGATCCTCAAAATGGCTAATGAGAACGTGCATCATTACTTTGGAATTTCTCAAAATGTCAAATGGTTGTTAATTGCTTTCTTAATCGGCAGGTGACTCTTAAATTTGAACTTCAAAATGTACGTTAATGATTTTAGGTACATTTTTATATTTTTTATTAGTTACCTACCTACATAATCAAATTCTTCAAAACCTTTCTTACATCTTACTTATAGGGTTGTGGGTATCATTATCAATCGCAATTATTTAAGACCATAAATTATTTTATTATAGGTATTTATACCCTCTTCATAACCCCTCAGATCAGGTTGAACCGTTTCCACTGATATCGCTGGAGCGCAAACCTGTAGATAGAAGTATTCCAGTGTAGTCATCAACTAAGTATCCTAGCCAGGTCTGGATGGGTCCTGGATTTTCCGCAGTCAACCAACGCACCGGCTGACCTATCGATTTAATGTCTGAAGCATGAAGTCACGTTCAAAAAAATAAAAAAGCTACTATTCAAACAACCTACTATACATAGTTAGGTAGGTACTGTAACATTTTAGGGCGGCACTTAGTCTCTCCACAACAGCATTTTGAATTTGAATATTGTGTGTGATTGTTAACTGAGAAGTGTCAGAATCACGGGATCTTTATATGTTTACACTAATTCTAATTACCTAGGTATGGTCCAGAATTTTCCATTCATTTTCATATTATTGTGACAGTTAATTACAATTAATTGTCAATTTAATTAATTTAGAGTTCATTATTAAGTCAGCAAATCGCGACTTTTCGGTTGTAAAGGGATATAGCAACACGATGGAATTCATATTTTATTTCTAATGTTTACATGTAAAATCAGATTATGAGTAGAAATAAGTTGAAATACCATAAAAATATGCAAATAAAAGAAAAATGTTGAGCAGGCAAAGACCAAAAGTAGATTTACGTTAAATTCTCATTCCGTGATCTCCATCCAAGCCCGGTCATAATTTCCTCGATTCCACTCCGCCGGCCTAACCTCCCGGTACCAGGGCCGCATAGCCCGGGAGAGGTAAGCGGGAAGGGCCGCTGACGTCAAGGCCACGCCCACTGGCCCCTCTACTAATCGCGGAGGGTTAGTTTAATAATAGGTGTTAGGGAACAATGTATTGTAATATATTGTCTATTTGTCTGTTTAATGATATGTAAGAATTCAAGATTTGAGCTGATCATGTGGTCCTAGCACATCTTGTTTTTGACAGCAACTCTTGGTGTCCTTGCGGCAATTTGTATGTAGCCATACCTAATCAATAATACAAAAGAGACGGGTAGCCGGCCGCTAGAAGATTGCGACTTGCTGTTGTTTGTAATGGTATTGTTTAACTGACAATGAGTAATTTGTTTTTTAACAAATTACCACCTAAACCTTATCCATAAAGGTATCCTAATTTAGCAAGCTGATATGTATCATTTTTCTAATAGACATATTGATAAGACCGAAAGGGACAAATAATACTAGGGTCAATAAAGGTCATCGGACAACGACAATGGAAAGTGGAAATACTATGGTATAGAATCTACATAGAAAACAAAAAAAAGGTAAACAAATATGCACATACTTTCATGCATATTCTTTCCATAGCATTTCACGTCTTCGAAACTTAATACATCGTGAAACACGTTAGCAAAATGTATTTTTACTGTACCTAATACTAATAAATATCAATAATTTTAACTAAAAATGCATGTGAACTGTCTCAAGGTTTAAGGTTTTAAGTTGGTGGTAAAACCAAGATTGTTTTCTAAAAATTGTGATTAAATAATGCAAGTTTTCTGGGTTATTTTGACATTTTTTTTGTTTTCTACAGACGAACGTCGAACATTACGAGTATAGGTACTTACCTATTAAATGTTTGGATACAGAAAAGGTGACGATCGTTATCTTATGTAATGCTTAAAATGTACTTACGTTAAGTTGATAAATAGGTATCAAACCAACCCTATGAAGATTTTGTGTTTAAAAATTTAAAAAAATATACGAGGGAATTATTTTTGAATAATAAACATAGCTCGGATTAGTTTTTTTCGTCCTGCGATTATTTGTTATAGCAATAACTTTGATGGTAGATACCTACCTGCTAAATTACGTTAACTAGGTAGGTACATTTAAGAAATACCTGGGTAGTTACCTACTCTAAAGGGCTTGTTTCACAAAATAAAATAAATATCTGTCAGATAAATGTTAGCTGTGGTTTTGTTTGATAGGTACGAGTAGGTATGCCTGGGGAAAATGAGTGGTAGGTAATGAAAATAAAACTATAGGTATAAACGGAGAAACTCACGCATATTAATTAAATTTAACGTCATGCCGACTGGGCGCTCATCCTCACACCTTGCAACCTAAATGGTCGCGCACCGTGCGGTTTCAGAGGAACTTCCTCCCGCGGACGGTCCGTCTGTGGAATGAGCTCCCTGCCGAGGTTTTCCCGTTGGACTACTCTTCAAAAGAGGAGTGTACAAGTTCTTATTGGGTCGGCAACGGGCATGTGACACCCCTGGGGTTGCAAGCGCCCATAGGCTACGGTGACTGCTTTCCATCAGGCGGGCCGTATGCTTGTTTGCCACCGCCGTGGTATAAAAAAAAAAAATATTCTCGACGTTTCGAATACTTTACAGGGATCGTGGTTTGCGGGCGACTCAGACCACGAAACATGTAAAGTGTTCGAAACGTCGAGATGAAGTTAAATTTTATTAATATAGGTACGCGAGTTTATCCGTTTTTATAGTTTTATTTCATGAATAATCAATCGCAGTGACCGAAGATAATACCTATACGTAATACCTAAAGTAATTACCCGAGGAGTATGAAACAGGTCGTTAAACTCGTTATGGTTATCTCTAATCTCTTCACTTATTGTCGAGACAACAATCATCATCAGCCTATGATAGATCGCCACGCTGGGGAAGCGGATTGGCGATCGCAGTAATGTGTCCACTATGATGACGCTGCTGCCCATCATCAATCTTTTATCAAATAATGGTCAGTGATATTTCAATCCCTTAGTCGACTCTTACGACACCCGCAGGAGGAGTTGGGATAGTGACAAATGTAGTTACTGCCGTCACCACACGGCCCGAGACGACAATGACGAAATAAAATAGCCTTAAAAACGCTTACGCCGCGGCCACGACATCGGTCTAAGGCGACCGGCTTAGCGGAAAACGTGTGGTGCTATTGGTGCTCCCTCTTGTACCCATATCGGCATCCCGCTCCAACTCATGGATTCGCTCGCCGCTGGTCGTCTGGCTTAGACCAATGTCGTGGCCGGGCCGTTAAAGACTGAAGCCTTAATTTCTATAATATATCAACTAACCTTAAGTAGATATGTTGCATGCGAGCAGAACGGCAAAAAGATAATCTTAGACCTCATGCACTAAGTATAATGACATTAATGACCTCCCCACGTAACATAATCGCAAAGCGAATCAAAGATGACCTTTCAATAATTACCCACTTATTATTCTTAGGTATTGAAACCACTAAAAACCCAAGACGAACTAAATTCAAATCCGATCCTAATGGAAAGACTTAAGGCCGCGATTCGAAGGGCGACGAGCGAAGGGCCCGAGAGGCGGGTTTAGGGGCGGGGCGAAGGCAACGGGCCCGCCCGGTGGGCGGGATCTGCGCTTGCGCGCCCGTGGAGGGGTTTATTATACATTATAATAATTGGGTTGTAATACTTGTAATATTTGAGATTGTTACTAAGGAGTGTGAGTGAAATTGATAAGGTAATGGTTTGGATAATAATTATCCCCCTTATTCATAAACGTCTGCTAACTTAACAAGCTGCTAATAATTGTTTGTCCCTTTCGGTCTTAACAATGTGTCCATAAGAGCAAAAGGGACAAACAATTATTAGCGGCTTGTTAAGTTGGCAAACGTTTATGAATAAGGGGGTTAGTCTTTATTGTTTTAATTAAAACATGCGAGTTTCAAACGTTGTAAAGATATGAATAGAAATGACTAGACTAGCTAGTTGCCACTTTTTTCTCGAAGGAGTCAGAGTTTTTTACTAAGACTTTTGACAGCGCTTAGGTAGGTAGGTAAAATGAAAACAATTAGTAAATACGTTAAGCGTAGCCAATACCAGAAACCCCTTAATTTATTTCACCTACCTATTTTCTGATAGGTATTTTATTAACATTTTTAACTCTTTCGCTATTGGATCTATTTGACCCTATGCAAGTATTAGGTGCCTAGTATGCATCCGCAAGTAGTATAGGCAAGTACCTACCTGTGTGCTGGTTATTTTGGTTAAGTTATAATTATGTATTGACCTAACCTAAATAGTACTGATTATGCTTGGCTACATTGGCTTAGGTAAGTACATGTTTAGATCCTCCCAACGCTTTTGGTACCCATAGATACATGTCAGCTACGTGCCTATCTACTTACACTTACTTAGGTATGCGTACTTGTATAAAAGTTTCTCATCTGAAAATCAGGGTCATTAACATAGGTACACGACGACATAGGTAGGTATATAGCAAATGGATGAAACGGGAACTCATTGCACTTTTTGCCACGAATTGATTCATCTTGTAAAAAACCGGTGGTTATCCGGTTTTTTATTAATAAAAGGGGTTACAAGAACAGAAATACAATAAGAGCTCCACAAAACTTTTTTAACTGTGACTGTGAAGTCAGCCATCAGTCTATATAGATACCTATAACACTTAGGTACCTATCATCCATCACGTATGCGAAGTTTCACTTTTCAGTATAGGTACCTACCTATCGTATTAAGATGTGTGATGTGACGTGACATTGTTGCTACAGTATGATACGAAAATATTTAAATGTTTCGTGTACTTAGCTTTCTATTTGTAATTAATAAGTTTAATAACGATTGTATGGAAGGTTGCCTAGCGAGCTGAAGACTTACAGGAAATAGTAGTTTATGCAACCGTACGTAATGAGGGGCATTACAACTCGAGTGTGGGTTTATGAAACGAACCGAAGGTGAGTTTCATAATAGCTTCACACGAGTGTTGTATTGTAATGCCTGATTACGTATAGTTGCATACACTACTTTATCTACACACATATCATAAGTGCTCTAAGATGCGTTCAGAAACAAAGCCTTCTCATACTTGGCTCTCTACTTTTGTGGCAACAGGTTGTTAGTTGCGGTCATAGCTGCATTGAATATGTCCGGCGGAGTGCTCATATCGTTATCCGAGTCACTGCCACTCATTATCAAGTAATTATCAGTATTATCACAAAATATTCAAAATTTTTCAAAATTTTTCACTTGTAGTAAGCCAACAAACAAAAGATAGCTGCTCGGAATGGCAGCGATTTGAATCTCTGTAACTTTTTTTTAAATCATAGACAATCGAGTGATGTCCCTAATCTTGTGTCACTCGATATGAAAATATCGTCCGATTGTAACTAAAAAACGTACTGAATTAACTTTTTGTGTCGATGACTGGCTGAATATCTATAGATACCAGAATAGACACCCCACTTGAATCTGACAGCTGTTCCAAATTTAAAACTCATAACCTCCGGAAAAATCGTATATAATGTTAACTTTATGTAGGTATCTGCCAAGTTCTGATGGTGGGTAATGCTGGTCATTGTCTATTGTTTCTGAACGCATTTTGAGCACTTAACGATATTTGTGTAGATAAATTACGATTACAGGGACATATGGATGCGCAGGGAGTTCGTCGCGTCAAGAGTTGGAATCCATTACGCAGGTGACTGTCCAAAACTCAGATTTACCTACTGACGGCTGCGCAGCGTATTCGTTACGCGATCGCGGCAAAATCGCGACGCACTGGCGGCGAATTGGTTACGGCACGCGACGAACACGCCGCGCGTAGGTGTAGGTACCTACGGCCTAAGGCCCTAAGTGTGTCAGGGATCGTGGTTCAAGGTTAAAAAGTCGATTGACTTTCAATTGGGGTTGCCAACATTTTATGAGGGAGATTTAGTATTTTTACAGGAAATAATGTGCGGAATATAAGTAGGCTGCCTAGGTATATACTTTCAGACAACTCTTTATTTAGAAGTATTTGTAAGAGCCCCAATAATATTACGATAGGTACAGTAATAACCTACCGACTTACCGAGTTATCAGCCTTAACCCTAACCCTAACGGGTCAGTACGGACGAATCGAAAACTATAAAATTATAGGTACAGAAATTTGTTCGTAAGAAACATGGTCTCAATTTTAGTGACAAGTAGCATTTCTTACATGGATTAAAAAAACCTGTGAATTGAACCCGGACCTATTTAAAAATATAATTGTATTAAGTATGATTATTAGGTTAATTGACTGATCTTTCGCCTAGATTTGCGATAACCTGGGGCCTATTTCTCGTACCTTATTTTATTAGACTAGTAATATTAGTCCATGGGCTAATATTTTTTACAAGTTTACAAATTTGCGTTTCTCGAAGCCACTCTAATATAATATTAGTTATTAGTTACCAACTAATAAATATTAGCTAATATTATTAGACTTAATTTGGTTTTGGTTTCTCGAATACAAAGAAAAATAACTACACTTGTAAAATACACTCGTAAAGCTATTAGTCGCCGAAGCTTGGTAAAAAATATTAGTCCGAACTATTAGCGTGTGTACTTATACTTATCACAGTTAACTAAAGAAAATTGTAAAATGTGGACGGATTCGGAGGAGAAATAATTAAAATTGTTAATTCCTCCCATTTTTACGTTTATCTATTTAGGTTAACGTGTCCGAAAAGCTTCCAAATAAAATATCTCTGGCTTCCAATATATTCCTCAAAACCATCAACTTCATATCCATTCTTAATCAATTTAAATATTTTATTTTAACTAAACAAACAATTTGCTTTTTACCGCCAATGTTTAATTTTTTTTTAATATGTAATAAGGCATGGGTAAATACCCCAATCAGCCAAGCTGGACTAATATTTCTTATTAGTTTACCAATATTAGTTACCAGTCTAATAATTATTTTCGAGAAACAGAAAATATTAGGACTTGTAAAATTTTCACTAATAACTAATATATTTGTATTGTAAACTAATAGTTACGAGAAATTGGCCCCAGTAATATTGGTTGATATGAATACATAGCCAGTTTATGTGCTTATCGAATTGTAGGAACAATATTAGCACATCTCTTACTTGTATTTTTTTATATATTTTTTTGATAAACAAGTCCAGGGGCTAGTTGAGCAGTTTGCAATGGGGCAAGTTGATCAATGCGTCGTTGCGCCTGTAAAAACCGATATAACCTTTGTGTATAGTTGCTAGCGTATTTCAAAGTCATAAATCAATCACATAGCGTAAGTATTTTATAGGCGCAGCGACGATTATGGAATTTCGTATGATTTTTTCGTATGGCTTTTTAGGGTCTTTTCGATATTAGTTAATAATTAATAATTATTATGCAAAAAACTTTATACCATAAAATTTGTGTGATCCTGTTAAGAAGGCTCATTTTCTATGAAATTTTGGCTTGCTCACGTAACCACGGGGCAAGTTGAGCATAATATCTTACATTTATCACTTTAAGATATTATACCTATTCTGTGAAATTGTAAACGAAAAAGAAAGTGTTTGGAGACTTTTTTTTCTCTATTAAATTTTCTGTCAACTGTAGTAGTTTTGATAATTTTGAAACCTCGTACTTAGGAATTACAGAGTGATAAACTCAAATTTACTTAACTAGCCCCTCTTTACCCTACCTCTAGGTACAATATCATTTTCAAAGGTGGAAGTTTTGAAACCTCGCATAGCTAGAAAGAGTAGGTGGGTCAAAATTATTTTCGTTGTCTTGTTTCATACCACTCTGTCACGCTTTTAGTTACTATTTCGACTACGTAAATAAAAAAAAAATCCAGTGCACGCTAGATTTTAATCCTTACATAAGAAATTGAAAACAAAACATCATCTCATACAAAAATCACCACTGTGTCACGTTTTTTTGGGACACAAAATAAGACAAGGAAAAGAATTTACGTAGAAAGCTACCTACATTTTATAAAATTTCTCACCAGTCTGGCTGCCTGCTACCACGCTCGAAACGTCAGGATAATTAATACATATATGTAAATACTTATTGTAAATGTTTGTGATTAAATCCCGTTACGGGTCTACTTATTAATTTATTGGTACATATTAGTCATTGGGTGCTTACACATCTACAGTCAAACTATGAAATAGTTTTGTGGATTTGTATAATAATTATTTGTATCCTTTTTGTGTAATAAATAAATTGCACGTCTAAATATAGGTATTTATGACTAGGTATATGTACTTATCACAGGTATATAATATGTACCTATTAAAAAATATTTACATAGGTTTTTTTTTTTTTTTTTTTTTCGAAGATGAAATTTTTATTAGTTTTTAAACAAACTACAAATACAAAATCTTATTTAAAAAGTATAACTAAAACTACATAAAATCTAAAATAAAACTAAATAAAATCTAAAATAAATCTAAAACAGGCCCCTGCGGCATGGTACCCAGGACGCTGGCAGCATTTCCTCGCTGGATTGCCAAGCTAATGCGTTGAGCGAGGAAGCTGCCAGCTCTTGGATCTCCCGTGGCGTCTCTGAGTCTCTTCGATAGGTCTTTGAAGAGACTCAGAGCGCTAGGACCCCACGGACCAAAGGTCTCGACGCCGAAAGGAACGAAATACATACACTACATAGGTATAGGTTCAACCACATATTTATAACAGTTTCCTACAATTTAAAATATTATAACGCAATTTTATCCCATTTCCCCCTAACCTACCAGCTTAAAATTTCACATAGTAATTCATCGATAATTACCATGCAATATTATACTAAAATATATCCTCGAAATGTTTTTAAAACGGTGTTTTTAGTGTAAAACGTTATTATTATTTTGCCGGCGCGTTACCGCGCGGCCCACGCTAGGCCTAAATATCGAGAGAATTCTCGAACGCTGCGCGCCTGGTACTGTCGGCTCCAGAAATATATTAACGATTTTGATTCTTATGCCATGGGCATACGTTCTGAAATGTATACATAATTTTAGACCTGATTTTTCCATCCGCTCGAACGGCTCAGACGTAGCGAACAATATTTTATTCGTATTTTCACTGAAACGTCAATTTATCTTTCTGTCTTTAGCTTCAGTGAATATGAGTTCGGTGTTTCCGTGAAAAACCAAAGGGATATGATTATGTACTGGATATAATAATTAAAACAAAGAGTATCCTACATCCTATCGCAAACTTAGAAAAAAAAATCTTTTTTACACAGGTTAATTGTAATCTAGTGCTCATATATTTAATATTTTCACATAAATGTCCAATGAAGTCATGATGTCTATGCTTATTACTGGTAGGTAGGTATTATGTCCTACATGGCACGTTGCACGGTGTTAAGGCTACAATTTATGAAACATGTACGTTATGTATTTTGTATATTATAATAACTAATAATAATAATTATATCCAGGTATGTGCATGTTTCGATGTTTTCGACGCTGGTACTGATTTTAATTCGTTTCTCCACATTTTTGTCGTGTTGAGCAGAAAAGGCTTAAACCCTCCTGATGAAATTAGGTATTTAATTATACAAGTGACAACGCAACTGCCAAAAATGTTTTGGATTTTTTTGTTTAATTTTTTATTAGGCTATGCTTGTTTGGGGGCGAAGTGCAATTAAGCGCAGCGAAATGATTAAATCTTCACAGAACTTCATAGGTACTGCAGAAAAATGAAAAAATAAAATATTAACCATCAATATGACGAAACAAAATCTCTCTGAAGAAATTAAAGGGTTTGGTCAATTTTCAGGACCTTGACGGACGATTTTTTACAACATAATGAGTTGGGGCCGCTTTTAAAAAAATACCTACGTGTCTGTTATTTTAGACTAAGTAGTTACTGTATTATGTAGGTACCTATAAATATTAATCGGAGGAGGAGAGGTACCTACATTTCCTCGTAAGTTAGGACACTTTTATGAATAAGGGGGTAATGTTAAAATGGAAAATGGAGGGAGATGAGAGAATGTTTATAAATTGTTTTCAGCACATTTTATTTATAGTTTTCCGCCGAATATAAAATGCTTCTCGGCTTCAAAAGACAATTGTACTCGTACATAAATAATTTTACAATTATTATTCCAATGTTTTAAATTTTTATTTCTTAATATCCGTTTCGACGATATCGAGCGGAGCAAACACAAACATGCATGGGGCTGGGCTGGGTCAAATTTCTTTTCGTTGTCTTATTTTGTGTTCCTAAAAAATGTGACGCAGTGGTGATTTTTGTATGAGATGATGTTTTGTTTTAAATTTCTGATGTATGGATTCAAATCTAGCGTGAAAAAAATTACAGGTGCACCGGATTTTTTTATATACTGAGTCGAAACAGCAACTAAAAGCGTGACAGAGTGGGATGAAATAAGACAACGAAAATAATTTTGACCCTGCTACAGACGGATAGGCTTATGAATTGACCCCCTTATTCATAAACGTCTGCTAACTTAACAAGCCGCTAATAATTGTTTGTCCCTTTTGCTCTTATGGACACATTGTAAAGACCGAAAGGGACAAACAATTATTAGTGACGTTTATGAATAAGGGGGTTAGTATTTATCCTACGTAAACAACTAAGGCATCACCGACATCAGAGGAGAGGAAGAGGAAGTTGCTGGCTTTTCCATCTGTCACCATTAATAGGCGGCGTGAGCTTAAGGGCGAAGATACATTTATCAGCATGCGTACGCATTTTGTCTAATAAAATTGGCTGATTAGTATTAAACACGTAAGCATGCGTAGGTACGCGTGCAGAAAGCTGAACGAGGTCCCGTACTAAACTGTATGCCCACTTTTTGCCCTATGAGGCATACTGGACTTGTATGCCTGTTTGTAACACCACCCGCTTTTAGACAAATAAATATTTTGAATTAACTTTGAAATTGACATTTTCTATAGACAAAATGCGTACGCATGCTGATAAATCTGTCTTCACCCTAACTGTGTAGATTGCGGAAATTACTTTATGTACCTACCTACTACATACTCATACGAGCATGATTTTGACTAAAAGTATACCTACCTATTCGGCCCTCAAAATAGTTAAGCTCCTGCCACCAACCTATAAGGAACTTGCTGGTGGTAGGACCTCGTGCAGGGTCCGCTCGGATAGCTAACACCATCTTACCCGTTAACCAGCCGCTAAATAGTTAGTATTGTGTTCCGCTTTGGGGGTAAGATAGCCGGTGTAATTACTGGCATAGATAGAGGCAATCCATCTAAGTCCTCAGGGTAGACAGCGATTTTTTGGTCACTATGTCCATGGGCCTCAGTTCCTATTTTCCATCAGATGGGCTGAGAGCTTAGTTGTCTACCTTCGTCACATAAAAAAATGACATTGCGGGCCTCTACCACGAACTTCGAGGTTTTGTCTCTATCACTCTAATCTAATTACACCTTTGTTGGAATGATAGATACCTACAAATCCTCGAAATTCGCGGTAGGTAGGCCAGGATGCATAACCAAGTTGCCAATCGCTAGCGCTTAATCGTCAATCGTAAACGAAAGGCAGCTAACTGTCTTTGTCGCACTAATAAGAAAGAGTGACAGAGAGGGAAAATTACGATACGCTATCAAGCGTTAGCGATTGGCAACTTGCCTAAGCATCCTGGTATGTTATACCTACTTATAATTTGAAATCATGATCATCCGCATCTCCTAAAGATTGTTCCATGTAATAAAAGGACGACGGAACGGCTATAGAAAGTACATATAGAAACAAGTCAAAAACAGTACCTAACGTTTATCTAAATATGATGTAAATATGTCGATTCATTTATCATAAAGAAAGAGTAAAAAAACTATTAAAAAACGTGTCTTCCTAGGTTTACCCAATGGTCTATGGGATAATTACGACCACCCCAAGAAAATCTCAGATTGTTTGTTCGTTCTGGCGGTTTTATACGCTTCTGTCTCTGGATAAATCAGTTTTCTTTAAATGTCTAGCTGCAATAGATACCTTTGTTTTATTTTATCTGTAAATCGATGTGTACCTTAGGTATATGACATACTATCGACAAAATTGAATCCTGACCCACAATAGGAGCTTGTCATAATAAGTTTGAAAATAAAATTGCTGCATCTGACGTACAATTTGATTTTCAATGTTACAAAAACATTGTTGTAAAGAGCTTGTCATAACAAGCTCTTTTTGTGGGTCAGGATTCAATTTTGTCGATAGTACATTATGAGTATCATGACAACACCGAATAAAGTATTGACAACTCTGTTAATTAATTATTTTTAACACTCACATTTACTTTAAATAAAAACTGCCTGTATTCTTCAGAATCATCAAACAAATAATATATTTTTATTTCACCACTTTTATAATTATGTTTCACCGATAACCGATAATTACCTGTTTTTTCATACCTATTGTAAAAAGTAAGAGTAGGTACATAGGTACATAAACACAACATAATTGATGACAATTCGGACACTTTGTCCCAAATATTATTGCCATATTACTTAGTTTTTGTTGTACCTACATTTTTGAGAGTATAATTTGAGTTTCTCTGAGTTGTGAAGAATAATTTTGAGGGAGTCTAAATTATTGTAATCGGTCTCTACCCAATTTAGGCCATCCCGCCTAAAAGTCATAAAACACTGAAAAGCAAAAACATCCTCTCAAATCCGTCCCAATTCAAACAGCCAACGCTCCTTTCTAATTTATTCTCTTTTCAAATTAAATTCGTCTTTCACACCGCTTTCTCGCGGGTCACGAGCTGCACACCACATCCGTTCTCCTCTGAATGCACAATAGGAATCTTGTTATCTCTTTTGCTCCCGTGCGGTCGCGTGTTGTCCGATCTCTGTCGCGCGCCGCGACGTTGCCAGCTCGGGTAGCCTATGCGACGCGATGTGACCTTGTCGACGCGCTCTAGTAGTATTGCGTTTGACTTGTGCGAGTTGCGAGCGACGCTTGAACAGTTTCAACTGTTGCGCTGATTCTTGTCACGCGAAGAAAATTTGTTTAGAAAAATGGATAATAAAATAAGGTCTAAAAATCCAGTATCTACTAATTTGCGAATAATGATAGATTTACATTATTTTGATGAATTGTCGAACATGCGTTGTAATAAATTTTATTTAAGTACTTAAATATTAATCATACCTGCAGCGTATGCTCAACCGTTATCATACTTATCATAGTTGTTCATCTTACATTTAAAAAACAATACATTAACAGACTAATACGGGTCATAGGTTAGGTATACGGATCGTTTCATTATAATAGAGACATCTGTTTTCCCATTATTTAATTTTATACTTATTCCATCCAACATTTAAACAAATCGTAGATATCACGACTACCTGAAAATAAGACGCTTATACTCAGAATTGTTTATAGGTAATTGTAATTTCAACTATTTTCCATTTCCACAGTGCGTGCGCGCCCCACCCGCAGCTTTTCTGTTGTTTTTTCTTAACTTTCAAAATTACTTATAAGTATCTGTCAGTGTTTCAGCCTGTGCGAAGGTGAGACACCGGGGCCTATTTCTCGTAACGTCCTAAGTTTTAGTATATTAGTTATTAGTTACTAGTGAAAATTTACAAGTCCTAATATTTTCTGTTTCTCGAAAATAATTATTAGATGGTAACTAATATTGGTACCCTAATAAAAAATATTAGTCCAGGGGCATATTTCTCGTACCTTATAAGACTAGTAATATTAGTCCATGGGCTAATATTTTTTCCAAATTTACAAATTTGCGTTTCTCGAAGCCACTCTAATAAAATATTAGTTATCGACTAATAAATATTAGCTAATATTATTAGACCTAATTTGGTTTTGGTTTCTCGAATACAAAGAAAAATATATACACTTGTAAAATACACTCATAAAGCTATTAGTCGCCGAAGCTTGGTAAAAAATATTAGTCCAAACTATTAGCGTGTTACTTATCACAGTTAACTAAAGAAAATTATAAAATGTGGACGGATTCGGATGAGAAATCATTAAAATTGTTAATTCCTTCCATTTTTACGTATATCTATTTAGGTTAACGTATCCGAAACGCTTCCAAATAAAATATCTCTGGCTTCCAATATATTCCTTAAAACCATCAACTTCATATCCATTCTAAAGGTGCGTTTAAACCAAAAGAGCATTCGCTGTTCTATCGCCCGTTCTACGAAATCCACCAATCACGTTTTGTGTAACGATCGAATTTCGTAGAGTGGGGGGTTAGAATAGCGAATGCTCTTTTGGTTTGAACGCACCTTTAATAAATTTAGATGTTTGATTTTAACTAAACAAAAAATTTGCTCTTTACCGCCAATGAATTTTTTTTAAATATGTAATTAAGCATGGGTAATACCCCAATCAGCCAAGCTGGACTAATATTTTTTATTAGTTTACCATTATTAGTTACTAGTCTAATAATTATTTTCGAGAAACAGAAAATATTAGGACTTGTAAAATTTTTACTAGTAACTGATAACTAATATACTTGTAAACTAATAGTTACGAGAAATAGGCCCCAGCTCGGCTGGTTGGTGTATTACCCATGCCTTATTACATATTAAAAAAACTATTTAAACATTTACGGTAAAAAGCAAATTGTTTGTTTAGTTAAAATAATAGTTATTTGTACAACATGAGAGCAAAGTACGTATTTGATGCGAGTGTCAGTTTTGAGTCTTGAGCGTAGCGAGAGACTCGAAAGACACGAGATTCAAATAACTTTGCTCTCAAGTTGTACATACAACTTTTCACCTCAGCATGGAGAAAAGGAAAATATGTTATTAAACATTTATACGTGCCATCCCGTTATTTTTTGTTTTTGTTTTACCATTATGTTTGTAACAGAAAGTACATAATTATAACTACTAAAAAAATGAAAGCTCATACAATTTTATAAAACAGTTATAATTATTTAGAAATGAACTCGTGTCGAATTTCTGAACGCGATTCTGACTCGCCTAGTACCACGATATCCGTCCGTTTTAAAACGGTTGTCTTTCTCTCTGTCACACTTATATATAAGAGCGATAGAGAGGTGGAATGACGGACGCCAATGTTATGTATGCTTGGTGGTAGGGGCCATATGCCGTTCGGATACAAGGAATCGGGTCCGATAAAACGCGTCGTCTAATACAACTGGCTGAACTGGCTGAATACGCTAGGATGCCATGAACGAAAAAAAAAAATGCATATTATGACAATTTATAACGTAACATTTTTCATCTCTGTCTTTTTACTAACAAGTGAAAGAAACAAAAGAAAAAGTTGAAGTCTAAACGTCATGGAAAACAACATTCACTCAGTGAGCAAAATCGCACTTTGCTCACTGATTTCGCGAATCAAAAGAAGTCTTTTCGAGCTGCTGAGGTGAAAAATATTTTTCTCAAACTTGCTACGGAATGTTGATGTTACTTACTTTAAATTAAACCCGGAAATACTATGTATCCGGTGTCATATGCTAAGATGATATGTAAAGAGATTTCATGTATTTATTTCACACCTAGGACTGCAAACAAACTGTCTTTTGTTTTGAAACGTCAAATTGTGACACTATGTCTTGACATTCAGCCACAGAAAAAAAAATAACCTAAGAACTAATGTCTATACCACCAGTTAAAAGGATACCTCAAACAGATAAAAAAAAAAGTTTGGCTCGAATTTTTTTTTAATGTTGTACAGTCACGTCTAAAAATATGTATACAAAAACAAGGTTGCATAGATATGTAGTCATACATTGTATCAAAAATATGTATCTATTACTGACACCAAAAAATGTATCCATTAAACTATTTCAGTATTATGTAATCACAAAATGCTTCACAAAGTTTCATACTTAAATAAATTCCATTTAAATGTATTCACCTCGTAGTCAAAAATAAGTATACATGAATAGTTTCTGTTTACATGTAACCACACCAATTTGTCAAATATTTATATACGCTGTTTGATTCATAAATATGTATTCAGACAGCAAAAACTAACCTTGTCTGACTGGCATAGAATCGTAAGTTGTATAATTAACTGATTTGACAATTCACGAAAACAGTGCAGACTTGTCACTGCATACATCTATCTCACGATTATTCTATGACGCACTTGACAGTCCAAATTTTTAGATTGAGCTCAGTTGTAAATATTGTGTATTTCAGTTTAGGGTCATTCACAGAAAAGTGCCCTAAGCATTTTTTTGTTTTTATTTTAATAATATCAAGTTTTTTCTACTCAGTCAAAATCGGAACGGCATTTTGCAACTAACAGGAGAAATATGTCCCCAACATGTTATTCTCGCCATCACAAATATATATATTATTCAGGGTGCTCAAATATATCTGAACATGCACTCTAATGTCTTGAAAATAGAGTCGTGTTCTCCTATATTTCCATGAACCGAACCTATACCAGTAATTGGAGTTCGAGGCCAACGAAATTACGACAGATGCGTTATTGTCCAATCTGACAAAGTCTCTTATGTCATTGTCAATTAAATTTTTCAGGTTTCCACAACCTTTTTGATATTTAATTAATTGATTTAAATTAATTCCTAATAAAAACATTATATACCTCTGTAATGTCTGTACGTCTTTTTGTTTAATATGGCTGTCAGTGTCACAACTAGGAATTTCTTAAAAACACGTAAATACCTAAAAATGTTTTTTTCTCTTAACTAACATTGATATGACAAAATTTTCTTGTAAAGAACTTAAAATGATAACAGCCAACGCTTCAAAGCCTATTTAAAAAAATGCAACTAGTTACAGTACGTAACGAAGTTGTGTAGTTATAGAAATAGCTCTTTGCTTATACCTGTTTTACCTATAAAATACATGTAGGTCAATTATACCAGATATTGTCCATGATATCGACCCGATAAAGCTCTTTCTGATGAATCTTATGATCTAGTGGATAAAATTGTACATAATAACTACCCACCTATACACATTCAAGAGCGTTGCAATTCCAACCATCAATGTTTATTATTTTTTTATACATATATATTAATGACACTCAATTGTAACTAGCGACAGCTGGTTTCACAATATGTATGGAGATGTAGATTTTGTGGTAACTTTTTCAAAGCTGGTACCATAGTAAAACTTGGCTGTAATCATGAGTAGAACCAGAAAATATGATTTTGTATCATTGTGTTTTATTACATTTCACCCAGTATATTTCATTTGGAATTAAATTTTTTGATGATGGGGTGTATAGCGAAGCTAAACATGGCTGAACCAAGTGGGTCACCTTGTTAACAGCCTACGGAAGAAAACAAAACGTTAGATCTCTATGATAATTTAAATGGAGAACTATAGCACAACCAAAGAAATTTGTAGGTCAAAGGAATTTTACGAATACGTAATGTGAACGTAAAGCACGCTACAATGTATTATTCTGCAATTTTCTAAACCTATGCAGAAATAGGGTTTTAATTTTTGTGTAGTTAAATTGCTGTACCAAATGTTATTAACACCTGAGGTGATACCAGCGCAATACCAACATTGTTACTAATAATTACGGATAATTAAATTTTTATTAAAATATATATATTTACGTGAAAATAAGTAAATAATATTGTTTCTATAAATTAAAGAATTAAAATTACCAATAAATAAGATATCTCCACGTCTGTTTTTAGAAAATAACGATTTACTATTGTATGAACATTTCATTGTTGTGGCAATATTTTCGTAAATTCTTTGGCCTCGAACTCCAATTAGTGGTTTATATTTTTATAATTGTCATCGAATTATATTGATAGACAGTTGTCTATCTTGAATTTATTATTTATTACCAGCACTTCAAACCCAAACTTCTTTATTTCGAATTGCCCTAAGAAAGTAATAAGAAAAAATACAAATTTACAAGTGGTATTTACTTTATAATGCTTGACAAACAAAACATTTCTTCTCTCTTTCAGTTATAAAATAGTAGTTTTAATTTTAGTAACTAATATAAAATTATAATATTTATGAGTTTCATAAACAGCCACTACCTATTTGTAGCTTTAGATAGGTTCCATATTATAAAAGAAAGTCACTGGCCACTTGGAAGAAACTTCATTTTAAAATCGATTACACTTAGACACGTCAAAACATCAAATCGTGTTTACGTAATAATATTATCTATGAATCAAACGACGTATACAAATATATGCCAAATTAGTGTGGTTAAATGTATAAGGAAATTCATGTATACTTATTTTTGACTACGAGGAGGATACATTTATATGTAATTTATTTAAGTATGCAACTTTCTGAAGCATTATGTGACTACATAATACTGAAACAGTTTAATGAATACAATTTTTTGGTGTCAATAACATATACATATTTTGGATGAAAATGTGTGGCTACATATTTTTCAAATCTTATTATGTATACATACTTTTAGACGTGACTGTACGATACTGTACTATTGGTTTATTTACAAATCAAATAGTACGGTTCGGCGAAATCAGTTCGTTTTATTTCATGGCAAGTTTGAGAAAAGCACTATAGGTACAAATCTCGGCGAGAAACAGGGTTACAGGCCGCGTATTCCTATCTGGCCTCAGTTCCTTCGGCCAGATATATCTACTTGGCCTGTAACCCTTCGTTTCCCGTCCTCTATAGATTACTATAGAGGACGGGAAACGAAGGGTTACAGGCCAAGTAGATATATCTAATAAATTTATAGTAGGTACATTAGTACCTACTATAAATTTATTAAGAATGGATATGAAGTTGATGGTTTTGAGGAATATGTTGGAAGCCAGAGATATTTTATTTGGAAGCTTTTCGGACACGTTAACCTAAATAGATAAACGTAAAAATGGGAGGAATTAACAATTTGAATTATTTCTCATCCGAATCCGTCCACATTTTACAATTGTTTTTAGTTAACTGTGATAACGCTAATAGTTTGGACTAATATTTTTTACCAAGCTTCGGCGACTAATAGCTTTATGAGTGTATTTTACAAGTGTATATATTTTTCTTTGTATTCGAGAAACCAAAACCAAATTAGGTCTAATAATATTAGCTAATATTTATTAGTCGATAACTAATATTTTATTAGAGTGGCTTCGAGAAACGCAAATTTGTAAATTTGTAAAAAATATTAGCCCATGGACTAATATTACTAGTCTAATAAGGTACGAGAAATAGGCCCCTGGGCTGCTAGTATCGTTAATGAATAAATTATAACCAAACTATAATACTTAGCTTACAAGGTGATGGTGAATCAAACTACATTTTGCCTTAGTATTTTCCGGGATACGTACGAATTTATCTTTCTGTCTCAATTCGATTCGGTATAATGGATACTAAAGTTGAAAATCATGTCAATTACGCTATTATTATTATCGTTAGTGAATTATAGTAATTCTGTCTTGAACACACTTGCTATAAATAGCTTTTTCTAAAGCGTAGCGAATTTTAAACCTAATATGTCAATATTCAGGACTGTTTAGCTAAAAAGCAAAATTATTAATATTTTCTTCGGTTACCGCGAGGATTACTCATGAAATAAAACTATGAAAACGGATAAACTCGCGTATATTAACTAATTTTAACTTCATTCCGACGTTTCGAACACTTTACAGGGTTCGTGGTCTTGTGATGATCGTGATGATCTTAAGATGTACTACAGATGTTTTTTGAAAAGAGTTGTCCCGCTGAGTTTCTTGCCGGTCCCAATTTTGGGATACCTTCCTAACAATACAATCATACAAAGGAAGGAAATACTTCTCAGGCAGTGGCGTAGGGATAGAACCGGCGTAGATTATTTATTTTGTCTCTTGTCTTCATTCTGAAAATATTTGTAATGAATAACTAGCTTAATTTGCAAATTTTGTATGTACAGCCACCCTTAAAATTTATTGTCTGTGGTTTAGTATTTTTTTTTTGGTGGGTAGTTTTGTACTTATCTTTCTTATTTTGATGGAGGTAGATCTATCAAATTTCCTCCATTGTCAGTCATCCGCAGACCACGAACCCTGTTAAGTGTTCGAAACGTCGGAATGAAGTTAAAATTAGTTAATATACGCGAGTTTATCCGTTTTCATAGTTTTATTTCAAAATTATTAATATCAATTATTAGAGTTAGTAAGTAATTATCCTGAAATGACATAAAAATGATGAAGTTTGCGGGTTCAATACAAACCTAGCTCGTACTATAAGTTTTTCGGATTTTAGGTAGGTATTTTATTCTGGGCATTTTCCACAACTCGACATCAAATATGCCTTTTTTGCGTGGTGGGACCACCGCTGGTCTAATACTTGTTGGAGCACTTGGAACTTCACATACACCCTTAAATTTCTTCGCAGATGTATGCAAGTTTCCTCACGATGTTTTCCTTTACCGTAAAGTATATCTTAGGTATGACAGGACATGTTACCGAGGGACGCTCGACCGGACTCGAGCGGGCTGTCGAGCATCCAATATGCTCATTCACCCTATTTCCCTTAGCTGGAGCTGCAGGTTAGTGTTCCGGTAGCGTACCCCCAATACTTCCCTCTGGCATTCCAATTTTCTTGCAGAACCGCAGGACATCTCTAAGGTCGACCTCCCTGAGTTCTTTCTCCTCCAGCCTATCCCTGCCAAACATGTCATATCTCACTGCTGCGTACATGACGCATTCAGCAAGGACGTGCTGGCTAGTCTTATATCTTAGGTAGATCCGAGATATCAATTAATCTTTATCTTTAGACATCAATCGCTATTCAGCGAAGGAAACATCCCTAAGGAAACCGGACTAATGAAAACTCTGAGTTTGCCCTCTGAGTCAACGATCAGCTGGTATTTTTCATAAAAAACTAAGTGCTAATTCTTGGGATCCCAAAATTCCTAAGTGCCAGGAAAAAAAATAGGAAGATAATGGTAATTGATAACATTGAACCGCCTTTCTAAAGAGGAACGTAATTTTTGGTGCGCTTGTAACGTAAGTTTAGTTGCTCTGTTTATCAATATCACCAGAGCCCACTCCACTAACTTCCTTGAAGGGTTGTCTGTGAAACCAGATGATTTGTGTTGTTGAATTTTCTATTGCTGCTGCCTCCGATTAATGCTTGTTGATAAACTCAGAATTGATTTACAGTGGTGTCAAAAAATGCCGTGTGGTGACGGCAGTAAGAATACATTTGTCACCACCCCAACTCCTCCTGCGGGTGTCGTAAGAGTCGACTAAGGGATTAAAGTGTCACTGACCATTCTACAAGATTGATGATGGGCAGCAGCGTCATCATAGTGGACAGGACACATTACTGCGATCGCCAATCCGCTTGCCCAGCGTGGCGATTATGGGCATTTACCTCCTAATGCGTCTATACGCATAGTTAATAGGAGAGGCCTACGTCTAGCAGTGGACTAACATAGGCTGATGATGTGGTGTCAAAAATGATTGTACTAAGTCACTACTGATAATCTGATATCCCGGTCTGTCACGATTTCTAGAAATTTTATTTACTCTTTGAATTATGCCACTAATACTAAATACATCAACAGTATAACATACAACGCAAATTGAATTAAAAATTCAATCCTCTCATATCATAGCAGCGGCTCATAATTACTAAAACCACAATACTTAACGATATACTCGTACACTTTACACTGCTCTCTGCAATTTTGCTGGCATTAAAACAATGGCGTGCCGTTATTTAAAACCTTCTACTCCACCGAAAATGTCCAGGGAATAATTTCTTCTGCCAACATGCAAACACGATGCATTAAAGCCGTAACACTAAAGATCCTATCTCCAATAAAGAAGAAACAAAAGACAGCTTTGAGTCTGAGAAATAAGGTTTTCAGTCGATTGAGTGTGGCTTGTAATGTGTTCAAATTTGGAACGTTATTTTCTTCGTGTTCTATTTTTGACTGCGGTAGGCGGTCGTTTGGTAAGGGCCGGTTTTTATGTCCCTCGGGATTTTTTACGAAGCGGCTGGATTTGGCCCGTGTATCCGGCGATTGTGATAAACTTAATCGAAAGTTCAAGGGACGAAAATCGACATATAATGGGATGTAATTATTGAGCTACTGTTGATGCGTTTATAAAACACCATGAACGTTAGAGAGGTGGATATTCTGCTTGTCGATGAAGGCAACGTCTTTTCCTTTTCCGCTTAAAATAGGCACATGTGTCGTAGAAAACGACTCACACGTTTTGGAATGTATTGTATTCTAATCGAAAATGACTCAGGGTCTTGAGATATTTGCGTTGACAATTTACCGGTCGGGAACCAAAGAGCGTAGGTACTTAAATTTCGGGGTAGGCTCTTTGATTCCCGACTATCTTAGTAGGTAGATATCAATCAAGCATCTGAGTCTAATTAAATGGTAACTGGACTGGAAATACAACGATGTCTGATGTTTGCGGTAAATCTTTAAAAAATTGGCATTAAAAAAGCGAGATATACCTATACATTTTTAAGCGTGAACAACTCTTCGCGCGTATTTTCCACAACTGCCTTTACTGAAGGCTACTGCGTAAAATACATGAAACTTTTACCGCCTTCGTACAGTAAATACGCTTTATGGCGGCTAAAGACGCTTCAAGGTGGCTGCAGTAGGCATTAGATAATTCTATCAAAAAATGTGCGCGAACATTTCATCATCATCATATCAGCCGAAAGACGTCCACTGCTGAACATAGGCCTCCCCCAAAGATTCCCACAATGACCGGTCCTGCGTCACCCGCATCCAGCCGTGGCCGCCACTCAAGAACCTTCGGTTCTATTCTTCGGTTCTACGCGCAATGTGTCCCGCCCACTGCCACTTCAGTTTAGCGATTCGGAGAGCTATTTCGGTTACTTTGGTTCTGCTGCGGATGGTTTCATTTTGGCGCGAACATTTGAGGACAACTAATGACACCGTCAACATAGTTGTAGAAGTTGTTAGTGGGAGATTTATCCTTCAATACATCTCGTTTGGCATCAGCTCTTGCAAAACCTCCACTTTTTGGTAGGCCAAGCGTCGTCATTCAGCCCAGCAGTGTGCTTTCTTTTCTCATTTCAAGATAATCTCGATGCTCGCATCGTTTTGTGTCTTTTCTGAACATCACACTTACTAATATATCGCAGGAACTTTTCCGCTTGCCGATTTGAAGTTCAGAGACGGAAATGCGCTTACCACCCTTTCCTCAGGTATCCTGGCAACGTGTGCACACCTCTGAAGCTGGTTACACCTCAATGCCAAATACTTTTGCTCGTCTAAAGACATTAGTGTTCCTAACGGTTCCTCCGATCTAATCTAACCACTTTATATTCAAATTGTTGCGTACCTGATTTCTGATATAAAATTACTAATTAGACACTGTACGGAAAGTGAATTTCAATTTTGAACAACTTCTCTATTTGATTAGAGAAAAAATCTTATTTTTCATCTTTTTAACAAGATAAAATTTAATACACGGAAACATCTCTGCCCTACGCGATTTCAAATTGTAACACGACATTATTAGTAAGTTATTTCAAGAAGTTCCTTTCTAAATTAAGTAGAGACCAACGCCTACTTAATATTCATACCTATCATAAATCTTCAAAGCTATTTAATAGCTTACCATTATGATAAACAGACCAACTAAATGTGCTAGAAATAGTAAGTCGTAAAACCAACCCATCCACACAAAATTACAAAATAAACCAACAACAACCATTGTGATCCTACTAGCGCCATCTGTTATCGTTTTTACGAACTACTTGGTTCGCGCGCTGGACGCTTTTGATTGGCTGACGATGACGTTCCGTCAGCGGGCCGAGGGGGACAACGTTATGAACGTGTGGTTATGTGGGACTGAGACAAAACAATAACAAACAGACATTGATTCGGAAGTGGAGCGGTGCGCAGCAAGCGTGGCAACAGTGATAACATTGATAGGGAGCATTTATTACTACAACTCGACAAAGATAAGTTTGCTGCTCGCCAATATGCTACGTGATGGACGCGAGGTGCAATCTTACCTTGGTAGTTATGTAGTAAGCAATAATCGTCTTCGGGCATGCTATGGTGCGTTCGTATACGTGTTTACGTGTAAAGCCGCGTTTCCACTTAGTGTTCTGAGCTAGCATTCGTTCGTTCTTGGACAGATGAAAACAGGATTTCACATAGCAAAATGTTCGTTCGTCAGCCCAAGAACCAACGAATGCTCGCTCAGAACACTAAGTCGAAACGCGGCTTAAGGCACTGGTTCTATCAAAAGCGAAAAGCTTTCGCCGATAGTCGCTCTCGTTTTAATAAAACGTTTAATGTATTTTATAGCACATCGTTGATCTCTTCTATTCAGTAGCGTAGAAAAAGTTTTTTGAAACCCTTAGAAAAAAGATAAACTAAATAAATTACTAAATAAAATCAGTACCTACCAGGTCCGAAAACTGCCAAATATTATACATATACTGAATTGAAATAAAATAAATTAGATCTGAATAAATAATTAGGTTCACACACACAAACTATTTCTGATTTTCGGTAGAGAAAATTGGGTAACCATTTCAGGTAATAAAACGAAAAATGACCCGACTATCCCTAAGAAGCCCAATGCTATTAGCGTAGCACTTGTAGCGTACGGCTACGTGCGCTACGCCGCCTACGTGTCTACTGTCTACGCCCACGTCTCTGCTACGTGGGACGATCTAATAATGGCAGGGATTCTTCGGGACAACAAAGCCTCCTAAAATTGGTTTCTTGCAATTTGATGTTAACAAAAGTAATTACATTATGTTGTTTTGTTTGGATTAACTATATTGTATCAGATGTATTGAATTTGTTGTGTTGTATAAGATTTTGATCCTACTCGTAGTGTCTTAGAGATATGTTTTGAATTGTATTACATAATTTGGAAAAGTAATACTTATATAGGTATCTGTAATAAACGCCAAAAAATATTTTGTTGCAGAAATGAAGCGATTCCTTAACCAGGGAATAGAAGGATAAATTTCCCGTTACCCCTAATAAACCCAATGCTATTAGCGTAGCACTTGTAGCGTACGGCCGCTACGTGCGCTACGCCGCCTACGTGTCTACTGTCTACGCCCACGTCTTTGCTACGTGGGACGATCTAATAATGGCAGGGATTCTTCGGGTTCCAATGTAACAAAGCCTCCTAAAATTGGTTTATGTAAGAAAAGTAATGACTAATGAGTCTAATGACATTTTGTTTCGTTTTAAATAGTTGGGTAGCTACATTGTTATTTTGTACGGTTGGCTCTAAAATATATTTTTTAGTACAGATGCACTTTTTAGGTTCATTTAGAAGTGGGTCATTTTACGTCAGGTCCAAAACTTCGGAGGGCCATTTGTACTAAAAAAACGTCGTACGAGACACGTGCAAAAACGAAAATTGTAACTCGTATCGATTTAAAACACTCCCTATCGGTCGCCTTTAAAAACATTGCCTCTCGTTTCGAATTTCGTGTTTTTCGCACTTGTGTCGTAATGTACTATATCACTTTGAACCTTGCGTCGCTGACAATTCGAAATGAAAATGAGCGTTTAATTCGAGTAGCTTGCATAGCATTGCAGACCAAATTACTTTGCACCTCTCTCTCGCTCTTGTAAATTAGTACGTAAGCGTGACAGTGAGCCAACATTTAGTTCATGGTTCGCGGTAAGCCCTCTGTATTGCCATAACGTAACTAACAGAAATTAAACAGACATCCCTTTAGTTACTCCCGAGTTTAGTTTATCTTGTAAATTACACACTCCAAGTACAATATAAGTGTAAAGCTTAAAGTTTTGGTCTCGCTTAGTTTTGCTTGTTCTCCCTGCGGTCAGTCTGATTTATCGTAAATGTACTCGGGGGTCGTGGGTTATCTGATCTGCCACTTGGGCCGAAGGAAGTATTTCTTCTAGGAAGTATGTCTTGGTTGACTTGTTAAGCGCATGATTAATGGTGATCCCACATTGGATGTTATTTCTATTATATAATGTTATAAGACAAAATATAGCAAAGACAATGTTATAGAACACAAGAATATCGAAGAGAGAAAAAAAACATTTTGTGACTTTTTAAATCCAATGTGGGAGCACCTTAAAGTGCATTCAGACCAAACGAGCATTCGCTATTCTATCCGCCACTCTACGAAATCAACTAATCACGTTTTGTGTAACGATCGAATTTCGTAGAGTAGGGGGTTAGAATAGCTAATGCTCGTTTGGTCTGAATGCACCTTTAAATTGCAATTTGTGACGTACGTAAACTTCTCTCTTGTATGGACTAGTCCCCTTATTCATATTACGCCTCCTAACTTAGTAACCCGCTACATATTGTTTGTCCCTTTCGATCTTATCAATATGTCTATAAGAGCGAAAGAGACCAACATAATGGCTTGTTAAGGTAGTAGACGTTTATGAATAAGGGGGTAAAGCTATAATGTACCTACGCTACATGTTCATGCAAAAAACGAAAAAAGTAGCTTAAGTAGCTAATATTTGGAAACACTATGGTAAAACTTTCGACAAATTCTTACTTTTTTTAATACTAGTTTATATATCTGTGTCCGAGTGAAGTAATGTAGAAAATATGTTCATATTTAGTTTTATAATTTTATTACGGATAACTTTTGTTCAGTTAATTCCCTATTGTATTTCTACCCAGAATTACAAAGATTATCCGTTGAATAGAATGTAGAGTGATCGTCAATAGTATCCAACCCCGAAGGCCGCGAAAATAACTGGCAGAACCTTAAGGTGGATTTACACCAAACGAGCGAATGCTCATTCTAAGTCTCTATTCTATACTCTACGAAATCAACGAATTTCGTAATTTTGTTGTAGGAATAGAAATGCATTCGCTCGGTTGGTGTGGTGTAAATCCACCTTTAGAGCGACATAGAGCGAGTCATATATTTCTGTAGCCTTCGTAGTAAAAGATATCTAATATTGGCGGTGACTGTATTTACAACCAATGAAATGGCCCAATTACGTCTCTTGAACTTCTGAATTCTGTAAATCTAATAGCCAAATCTGCGTCTAATAGCCAATCTAATAGCATGTACGTCACTGTATGTCGAAAATCGAAGCATCTGGCTCTGTCACTCTCACTCCAATGAAGGCGGGACAGAGCCAGAGTGATTAGAGTGACCATCATAATATACGTTACGATTTATACGTTCGGGGTAGGACTCCGTTCCGTAACGGTTATAACTTTATAAGCAGTATTATTGAAACGTAATCCGGATTATGACGTCACTTATCACGTAACGCAAGTCAATGTGTGGGTGTGGGCTTATATTTAATTAAAATGGTTAATACCATGGCTTTGAAAGTATAACCTTAAATTTTAAAATTATACAGTACAGTTGCCATCAGATATATCGTTGCGTTCGGAGCGCTCAAAAATATCTGAACACGCCTCTACCGTTATAATTGCAATAAAGTCATGTTCAGACATATTTGAACGCTTCTCTACGATATATCTGATGGCAACCTGTACTTATTTTAAATAATAGAAAAACAGCCACCATAGTCGCAATTTTGACAGCTACATTTATTAGGCGAGATTTGTACTTATGAGTCTTATGACAGTTATGACATAGGCACCTAATCGTAATTTATCAAATGACTCCAAAAACAGGAAGAAACTGGTTTTAAATCGATAGCATTGATTAACTTTTTTTACGGATAGGTACAATTAAATACACCTAATAGATATACTTATCAACTAGGTCATTTTGATACTATGCTTTCTCCTGGTTTTCATGGTTCGGCACTTCGGCAACGCGTAGATACGTGACATATCTAGGGATTCTAGGGTTGAAAGTCTGTATGCTACCATAGCTGTTTATACCTACTAACGCAGACTGACTGACTGAATAATTGTTAGACACCTATGCCGTAATGAAAATGTCAACAAAATAAATTGCCCACTTAACCGCTATTTTCCTCTTAACTAAGTTGCCAACCAAAGTTAGCGGTGACGTAGTATTCCGAGCAGCAATTAACAAACTTGGTCCGATAATACACAGATAAAGATAGGACACGCTACACAAACACATGCACATTTATACTCACACATACACAGCCATATGATATAGCCGTCCTCTTTTCTCTCAATAAAAATGTTTTTACTCGCGATAAATACTGATATAACTCTACAAGCGAGTTTCATACTTAGCAACAGGTTATAAGGATGAAATTTGCATGAAACAAACACAGGAAAATGAGTTTCGTATCTGCATAAGCACAATCACTGAAGCCTTCAATGTGTGAGTGTTTAATTGATCCAGCTAGAGTAAATTGTCAACAGATGTATTACGGTTCTTAAATGATTGAATGTCGATGTTTTCGTCCTTGTTTGTAGGGTCGAGAGAGATAGGGATGGGAGGTTGGTTTTCGTGTGTTCGGGATAGTAGTCACACCCTCGCTGGTAACGAGACGCGGATCGATCTGCTCCAGTCGGTCGGATGCACATGGGAGCGCATTTTCATGGATATATCCGCAGATAAAATGGCCTGAAAACGTTTAATTCCATAGCAGTGGATAATTTAGGATGATGTTCCTCTTTTGGGAGTATTTTTATGTAAGTAATTAGGTAAGTTTACGTGTTGTGAATTCATTTCCAATAATGCAGACCTGGATAAATCATCTTTAGATATGTATTTGGTAGTTTTGTCAGAGGTGTTTCGCCAGTGTGACTGTGTCAACAACTACACTATCATGTAACATTATTGTATTGTACCTATACATATAGGTTTTTTATTCACATCATATACAGGGTAGGAAATGAATATGTCGAAAATTTTAAAGGTGCATTTTAGGACTACGATGTCGAGATGTGAAACTTTTTTTCATCATTACCTAATCACTGAAAAGTGCCTATTTGATTAAAATTTAAACACTAGGTGCGTCTTCTAACCTACATATACATAATATCCATTGATTGACTTTAGGAAAATGATACAAAACTTCGTGAAAAATCTTTAGCTTAAAAAATCGCTTTATTAAAATTCCTTTGCTTACAAATTTATTCCAGTTCTTCCCTTAAAATAAGTAACGAAAGGTGTGAAGGGTTTGGCCCTCCTTTCACTTCTCCAAATTGGCTTTACTGTGTTTTTTTGGGTACTTGTAGTAAGACTACCTATAAGCCAGCGCCAGCTTCCAATTGGTCACAACATTGAAAATAATTTAAAAGAGTGATCGATTATTAGCTACAAAACTAGAAGAGTTGCACACCAGTACACAACGGCGGCGAACTTGTTTTTTGCTGTCGCAGGGGAAGAATGCTATTGCGCACCGTCACCCCCAAGCCGGGGAAGCCCTTTGGGGGGTGGTGTGTAGGACTCGCTCCTCCAGAAACCCCCTCTGCTAATCAGAGGGAAGGGATGAAAATACCCACTAAAAACCCCTGCAGCGTCACCCGCATTGCCGTTAAGGGGGAGTCATGGGATCGCTCTCGCAAACCACCATGTCGGTCGCCGGCAGCCTGCCTTGCCGGGCACCCGCGCCAAGGGGAGGAGGTCAGGACGCTTGACTCTCCTTCCAGACATGTAAGGCCTTAGAATGTGGTCCCCTAGTCCATTGACCGTACGGGGGGAGGAATCTAGCTGTTGGCTAGGTCATATACGTCTCCCTTTCCGCCTGCGCTGTATCGGTGGCGCATCTGTGCTGTCTTCGTGCTCCCGCTCTGCTGCCTCTTTATGCATAAATACTTTTTCCAACCAACTTCCTCCATTTCTATCACTCAGACTCATTACATGTTACAAGAGTGATTTTTTAAATTAAATTTACAGGTTTATCCTGTCCTGTCCAACAAAAATAGAGCCATTGTAAACGAAACTGTTATAAATCGATACACTTAAAGGGCGATGTCATTTAAGGTATGGTATTATCCGTGTAATTCTCAAAAAGTATGCACGAGCAGTCGAGCACCAGCTTTCAGACTGAGCTGAAGATATTAGTGTAGGTGATGTAAGTTACTAGTAGATTGGGGATAAGCATTTCTCAAAAAGTTTGTCATATAAACATTCCTTTGATGTTACCAAAAATGTATAGGAATCTGGTAACAAAAAGGGAATCTTCCATACGAACTTGCTGAGACATTTTGGGAAGTGTGGTGGATCTTGCCTGAGTATCATTGACTCTAACAGCTTATCAATTTTTATCAATATCGAAAACGTGATCCAAAACAAACTTTTTGAGAAATGTTCATCCCCACTTTACTAGTAACTGACATGACCTACACTAATATCTTCAGCTCAATCAGAAAGCTGAAGCTCATGCATACCGCGCCCCCACCCACACACCCAAACCGTCACCCCTTACACATTGACCTCTCCCGTCACTATAGCACACCACCAAATCCTTTCCACAACGCCGAACTCCACACAGAAAGCTTTACGCGCGCGATTCTCGCCCCTAAAGGCTGCCTGTACAATGTGTCCTACATTTACCGATCAGTAAGATAACCTCAAATTTGAAGGATTCGTCTCGGAAAGATCATGTTATTTAATACGGAGCTATTCACTGACGATTTTGATTGTTATTATTAAGTGTTTAGGGGTTAATTTGGTGTGGTTTTGTGGGCGTTTCTTTTTGTTTTTTGGTAGTATTTTGACAGTGACGATCGCGGGATGTGCGTGCGGATTTTTTCTAGTGTGATCGTGCTTGTGTCGTGAGTGTGTAAATGAAAATTCACTTGTGGCTGAAATGAGCGTGAGTAACTTATTTGTAACTTGACTCTAAGTTATTTTTAGATTGAAAAGTTTCGGGAAACAATTAATATTGCTAGGAGTACTAAAAAAATTTAGAGACCGTTTTGTGAGAGTTGATTAGCATAATTTTCTATATCAATGCATTCATTTATCTTATCAAGTTATCAGTATCGCAAAAAACAATTGGATATTATATTTATTGGTTGCCGTTTTATTATAATTTGCTTAACATATTTTTTTGCAATTCTATTTTCATTAATCAATTGCAACATTTCTAGGAATTATGCTAATAGTTAATCTAAAATGATTTTTCACTACCTACTCTTAAAAAATTAAAATCAAACATACTGCATACTGGATACTGCAACTATTTAGGTTATTGTTTAGTGATTTAATATATTTTTTTTAATTTCTTTTTTATTTTATTCCAGTTTTCATGTTGTTCTACCTATATTCTCTTAGAAATTTCCTTTTGTGTCCTTCCGTTAGGTTTAGAAATTCACACTAAATAATAAATTATGTGTAGAAATCGAATTCATTTAAAACTTGACTCCTTATTATGTCATATTAAAATTGTTGACGAATTTCATGAAGTTAAGACACTTGAAACATGCAGAAGCAAATTACCAATTTCAAAATCAACAGAACTAATTACAAATTGAGGAGATCAAACGTCTTCCAATTTCCTCGCTGATAGTCAAGTTTTTATTTTATTCCAGTTTTCATGTTGTTCTACCTATATTCTTTTACAAATTTCCTTTTGTGTCCTTCCGTTAGGTTTAGAAATTCACGCTAAATAATAAATTATGTGCAGGAATCGAATTCATTTAAAACTTGACTCCTTATTGACGAATTTCATGAACTTAAGACACTTGAAACATGCAGAAGCAAATTACCAAAAATTTCAAAATCAACAGAACTAATTACAAAATTGAGGAGATCAAACGTCTTCCAATTTCCTCTCTGATAATCAAGTTTCCTCACGTCGCTTCTTTCGCTGAATCTCATAATAGATGTAATAATCAAATCTATTCAAATAAAAGCCTCCGGATTTCGTATTTCCCATAATACTTCATTAAAATCATGTTTGTTGTCAACAGTCCCTCATTATTTATTTAGGCAGCTGTACAACGGAAATAATAAGCGATAAACCGGTACCTACTTATTCATTTATAATACTGTTTGTTAGAGAGTTCCGTTTTAAGCATGGATTAAGAAGGTACCTACTTATGTTAATTGTTAGGTTGTTAGGACCGTTTTGAATTCATTTTAGCAGCCGTGGGGGCTGGCACACATTTCCAATATTTAAGTTTTGTGGGACGAATTTGATTTGTCTTAGAGGTTAGGTTTTACTCGATACGTATGTATCTAATGCATTAAATCGCGCTCGTACTGACACAATTATTGGAGCAAGCGATACTTGCAAAGTCAGGGTACGGCTATGGGTTGCGAAAGCTGATTTCGAACCCCACCTCAGACGTTGGTGAACTAGGTAGTTTTTCTTTGGTATGTGTATTATTAATTTGCTTATGTATTGTTTGTCTGTGATCCAAACACAATTTGTTGAAAAGTGTGCTATTACAATTAATTGCATCTATTATTTTTCGTTTGGGTAATGGTTATATAATTGACGTCAACTTGAATCAAAGTTACATGAAAATATGAAAGTTGCTAGGAACCTCCTATTGCTGTTTCTATAAGAAAGAAATAGGGTAGTTTAGAGGGATTTTCAGCCAGATAAATTTAGTTCTCGGCCACCCAATGCTTCATAAATTTACTATGAAAAAGGCCGAAAACCAAAGTGGCCTACGAACCGGCCTAGTAGGTACATAAATCAATTTTGCTTGTCTTAAGGTGAATAACAACTGTAAACTGCTATCTATATTCCCGCAATCAAAAATGATATCGGTTCGGTACCTTATTACCACTAACTTTTACCTGCAATAAACGTACAGTGTATTTTATGGCTGGGTGGAACTTAAATATACAGGTTGAACGATATGAAGTGTTACCAAGTAGATTTTTTTTTGAAGTCTGGTGTCAAAGTATATCGGAAATATATTTTGGACACCGCATTGAAGTCTTAGGCACGCAAACATTTGGATTGTAGACGGAAAACATAAGAACGAAACTGAGCTTCGGCTTATAAAGCTCGTAAAAACCAAAAATGGCTGAAAACCGAATTTCACGTGTCATTTCTCCAGTGCAGTGAGTTTCGAACCTTTTATCTGGTCTATTGTGAAGAGAAAGGTGAGAGCAATTAAACATGCTTGTATAAATGCAACGAAGAAAGCGATCATATTTCACTGGCACATACCACTAACACCCAGTGGTCACAAACGTGCTGCGAGCAAATATTTTTTTACTATTTGAAGACCATAGTCAAGGCAAAAGGTAGTATATTGACTAAAAGTAAACTTAATCACAAAATATCATTCTTATGTTTTTTTCTTACTTATAGTAATAAATTGTTGCAACAAAAAAATCGCAGTCCTTTGAAATTGGTAACACTTCATATCGTTCACCCTGTACAACTTGGTGATGAAGAGCTAGGCAAATGCTTAAACATTTTTTTATGGAATAGGACGTCCGTAGCCTAGTTAGGTTAGTGACCCTGCTTACGAAACTGGAGGATGCGATTTCGTATCCCGGCGAGGGCAATATTTGTGTATTTATTCATCACAAATATTTGTTCCTTGGTCATGGCTGTCTAGTCTATGTATTTAAGTAGCTATCTACATACATGTACCTATCTATCTATTATGTAATTCGTCGCTTGGTACCTACTTAACAAGCCTTAATTGAGCTTACCGTGGGACTAGGGCGATTTGTGTTAGATGTCCCAAGATATTTAAGTAAACTTTGATAAATATTGATTTAAACTTTCACGATTATCACTCATATTTTAAAGACAAACGGGTCCGAAACTTACGTTTAATTATATCCTGACGTTTCGGGCATGACGTTACACCCGTGGTCGCAGGCAGACCACGTGAGAGAGTAAATTTACGCGATTAAGACCCGTTTGTCTTTAAAATAAAAATTGTATGTAGGTATTTTGAGAGTGCATGTATGTATATAGTAGTTAAGCTCCTATCAACTTTTAAAGGTCAAACCCCCAGAAGCGTGTTTAAGACAAGTAATCATAGAATTTACGATAAAGCTTTCCTTAAATACGCGTTCCACGAATTCGGTCGAAGAGTAGCAATATTCGACGGCCTCATGATTAAATATTTCCCGGGAGCGTTATTATAAAAATATAATATATTGAATTCTCTTTGATAGCGGGCGTATCGATGTTGAAATGTTGGACCACGTGAAAAATATTCACATTGGAGGTATTCACAAATATCTGAGCAGGCCTCTACCGTCATTGGTGTTAAGGACTTACACCAAACGAGCGAATTCTCATTCTATCCCCCCACTCTACGAAATCAATGAAATTCGACGAATTACGTTTTGTGTAGCGAAGGAATTTCGTAGAGTGGAGATAGAATGAGCATTCGCTCGTTTGGTGTTAATCCACCTTTAAAGTGCACTTTCAGATATTTTTGAGTAACATGGCCGCTCCAATATATAGGTATCTAATTTTATTTTATCAGCCTCCGTAGCTTATTTGGTAGCTGGTTCCGGGTTCGAATCCCGGCGAGGGCACTATTTGTGTATTTATTTATCACAAATATTTGTTGTTTGGTCATGGCTGTGTATGTAATTAAGTATCTATATAAGTATCGTCGCCTGGTACAGTCGAGTGCATTAATATATATACACATTTGTAAGGGATCAGTATGGAGAAGTGTATATATATATTAATACCCTTGACTGTACATACCCACATCACAAGCCTTCATTGTACTGACCGTGAGACTAGGTCGATTTGTGTAAAATGTCCCAGGATATTTATTTATTTAATAGTAAAATCGCCATTAGATATATCAGGCCTACTTCCGCGAAAATCGCAAATTTCGTAAATTTCGAGGATTTTTCTCTGTCACTCAAATGAAGGCGTCATTAGAGTGAGAGAGACAAATCCTCGAAATTTACGAATATCGTTTTTTGCGGTAGGGCCGCAGAGCAGGCACAGTGCTCAAAAATATCTGAACATAACGCCATGACAATAAAGGCCTGCAGTGTTATTCACTAAGGAAACCGCCTTGCTGTCAGCGCTGTGACAGCGCTGCGGCAGCGTCGAGCCTAAAAATGGTATTCACTAAATGTACTTTAAACGACACTAGTGCTCGGCGACGAATGCGGCGTGAGCTGGAACTACACTGCGTCGAGAGTTTGACGTTTAATGTATGAACTTCGTATTCTCTAACGAAAAACAGCGACGAACTCGCCCGCAACCTCACTCACAGCCTCGATTCCTAATGTCAAATAAGACAGCTAGGATTTTAGACAAGGCTGTCTCGACATCGAGCTCGTTGACGAACGCAGCGTCGAATGTGTGAATAAGAGAATAGCATAGCTGCTCACTATGGGTACGCTTGAGAAAATATTTAAGGACTGTTCATTTTACTAAGCGGACACACTTAAACGTCTATTATACATCGGTTTAAAAATCGATCGACAGTTTACAGCCATCAAATTAGCAAAGCCATCTTTTTCAATTGATATATGTTTGCTTTTTAAGTATCCATTACTATATCTGATAAGCCATATTCAATTTGATAATCGTAAATTGATTCTGCACAATGGCGTACAGAAAAATATTCACTGTGAAAGATTGCAAATATCTAGGAAATTTTAAGTCGACGTTATACTAAATCATTAAACAATTTAGAGAGTGTCATATGCTTGAAGATTCACCGAAGTCTAAACACAGAAATCTTAGTTGCATACCTTAAAATTGGCTATTGAACTTTACGTCGTTTCACTAAAAAAGTATGGATTTTTTGCATTTTGGTGGCCCACAAAAGGTACCTAAACTATGATAGTAATGACATTACCGCAGTCCTAATACTGTCATGCTATCGTAGAAGAGTATGTGCCTGAGTAGAAAATCATAAAAAAAAAAACAATTGCGGGAAGAACGCCCTTGCTTGGCAGGCAATTTGATTATAATTATGGTCTTTTAACTGCTTCCTATTTCGCAACAGGGCCAAGTTAGCGGGGATATTTTATAGAAAATATTGCATCCAAAATCGGTTTTTTGATGTCTATCGAAGACATAGTATCTCTCACCGGTTATTTTGGTCTGATTTGGCAAGGGCACATCATAAGGGTCAGACATTAGAGCTATTTAATTAAATAATCATAGAATTTGTTTAAAAAGACGACATCCATAAAATTGTCTTCATCTTCATCCTATATAGCGGTAATGGCCTATTGTGAAGATACACTTAAGAAACGATAGACGAAAAACTAAATCATTGAAAAAATTCAAACGTGTATAGTTCGCAAAGTTGTAAAATGTCAAAATGTAGTTTGCAGAACATAAGTTTCGTGGCCAAACAGTAGTCTAAAAATGTAGTTGCCGATAATTAATATATTAAATTGGTTGTTACATTACTTATTATTTGTCTATTTTTAATTAAATAATTTTTCACAAATAAAAATAAAATATGATAAAAGAAAAAATATTTTCGTGAGGTTTTTCGTGTCCGCTTAGTAAAATGAACAGTCCTTAGATACCTATGGCCTATGGGCTTGTCCATTAATCACGTCATACAATTTTGGCCTATTTTAGACCTCCCTATCACCCATGATGATACCTGGTAGCTTCAATTTACATTTTTATGAAGCACACATGATGGGACAAAACTTTTTGCCAACTACGAGGTAAATATCCGTGAAATTTTAAAACCCAGTTCAGGATTTGACATCTGGTTATGTTTAAAAAGTGTTTTAAAGAGGTATAGATTACCCATTTTTTTACTAGCTATAATGCTATTCAGTAGAGAGTAACAAAAAATTACACGTGATTTTATCTTGAATCCCCCTATAGAGTATGACGTGATTAAAATGGACAAGCCCTATCTAACAATAAATATATCCGTCAGATAAAATTATCACTAGGTATCCTTTTCCCCAGGCATATAAAAGAAATAAAAAGACAACTGACATTAACCTAACATTAAAATAATTATATCTTGAGTTAAAAAGACTTCGATTTTTAGGGAGAGCTCTATATCATGACAAAGCCAAGCTTTTTATTACTCGTATTTGCACATAAAGGAAACGGAAATATCTTGAGTCAATGTTTACTTGGAAGAAATGTTTTTATCCAATATGGAGGCCATAAAATATTACTACCTACAGTATACAGGGTGTTTCTTACACCGTATATTCATGTCTTTTTTTTTCGCGATAGCGAATTGGTCCCATACCAAAAGTTGCTCAATATGACTCATACAATCTGCTCATGAGGAAAGGGAAAAAAATTAACAGTAGATTTCTAACTTTTGACGTTAAAAATGTCGTATGATGTTTGCCGGATTCCATCTATTTTAAAAGAAAATGTTTTTTTAAACCGTATTTATAGAATAGAAATAGAAATAGAAATAGAAAATAATTTATTCGTGACACACATTACATACATTAATGGCATATTTGACTGTTGATGATAAACGCATTTTAGGAAACGATTTTGTTACTGTGTTATCTTAGTCTTGTCACACTTAATTGACAGACAGCAAAGGGACAAAAAAAACTTTAATTACCTAGCATATGTAAAAAAACATAAATGTGCCTTTTTGCGATAGTTTTATAAACATAGTAGATTACCTGCCAAGGCCGTTTAAGTGGGAAATGTCTCGGATGACGTGTAATGTGATCCGAGGCTTTCCCATTTAACGGCCGGGGTGTGTATATTATTGCTCTGCTCAACGGAGCCGCCAGGCAGCAACTTAGTTACTCGTAAGGCCCTGGTTTTTCTGGCCGGCGACCGGCAACCGACACGTGTCCGCCGCCGACGATGTTCGAATGTTTTGTTAGCGAATGTTTGAGGGTGGTTTCTCCACGTCGTCGGTTACCCGCTGCCAGCGACGTTTCACGGCCAGAAAAACCAGTATTATCAAACCGGAATCAGAAAGGGATTCAATAGTACTGTTGACACAACAAATGACATAACAATTACCAAGAAAAGAGTTGTTTATAGATGTAGCGAGTGATTAATTAATCTATTGTCTGTGAGACTCTGCACTTAAACTATGAATACTTGAATATAGCTATGAATATATCCTAGTTTGACTTATTCACTGTTGTGTCAACGGTACTTTCGAATCCCTTTCTAATCGCGGTTTGATAATACCTTAGCGCAGCGGCCGGCAAAGGGCTGTTTGAGGCCGGAGGGCAGAAAAAATACTGTAGTGAGGAATTAAGAATACAAAAATAGTACATTACTACCGAGGCCGGGAAGTGACTGGTTGCCAGCCGAATATATGTAGACGGACGAGCGAAGCGAGGCCGGATAGTATTCGGACGGCACCCCGTCACTTCATGGCCGAGGTAGTTATGTATAATGCTTTTCTCAAACATGCAATGAAATGAAACAAAAAGATGTATCTCTTTCTAAGAAATTATAAGTCAACTACATAACCAAGTCTTTGAAACACAACAAAAGTCAAATACGACACCGACACCTAATTTTTTTTTAAGATTGACCTGTTTTAAAGGTGCACATTTTTCCTTTTAAAAAGCGGTATTAGACGGTCGCGGTCTGTTGGGTCCAATTATAACTGCAAAATATTAGCCAATCATTTTTATTAACACTAATATTACTTACAGTTAATTATTGGCTAAAAACCAAGATGCCAGGTCACAACCCTGTGTCAAATGAAAATTAAAAAAGAGGCACTTGCCGGCCTAGGCCGGCAACGAGGTACTTCCCAGCTGGTTTTTAGGCACGTAACTACAACATTTTATTCCATGTTTGAGAAAAATATGCTGCAGATTTGACCGAAACTTATATTCTTGCTTCTTTTAGCCTCAGGAATATACTACCTACTGTTAAAATTTTTCCCTTTCCTCATGGGCACCTGACCTCGTATTATATATATAAGTACGGTATGTGAGGGGTTATCAATGACTTAGGAAACACTGTGTAACTATTATGTAATATAATATATCTACGCATTCTTCGAAACCTCTCGACGCCGAGGTCGTCTAGAATGTATTAGGTTAGACGGAGATAAGTCTGACAATAAAAGAAAGCTATCAGTCATCTCATTCAGGATTGTATCTCTTTTTCGCTTTATTCTGAAATACGATACGCATGTACCTACTTGTATTTTCGCGATGTATTTTTAGATGTTTCGTATTTATGGTGTGTGTTAGTACCTATACCTACCTAGGTATGTCTGAAATATGCAGACACATGCATACACACACAACTTACACAAACCATATTATTCTATACGTAAGTATTATATGTATCATTTAAACTTAATCTATTACAATTCTTACTCTCTTTAATTAAACACATTTTTGGAGGGAAAATGCATTACGTAGGTACCTACCCTATACCTCCCGGCCTGGGGATGAACCCGGGTGGTTATATGGGTCTCCTCAGTTTACCTACTAAAAACTTCGTTAACCAACGCTGCAGGTGGGATATGAACAATATGAACACACGTCCTCAGTTTTCGCGGCTGATGCTTTTCTAAACCAGTCGGCCAAAAGCGAAGAAAACGATTACTTATGCATTATATTAACTTAACTTGACTCCTTTTATTATTTTTTACTTTCGGGATTTTAAATTATTAGAATATAAATGCGGTTTAACCTATCAATGTACAATAACATCACACTTGTAGGTACAAGGACATCATCGTACATAAAATAAAATCCAGTTTATTTCGATTTCGAGTATCGCTACGTTCACAGACAACAAAACATGCATATCATACCTGACATCCGATACCAGGGCAGCATCAAACAGAGAAGTTTGGGACGCACAATTGTCTAACGGTGAAACCTATCAGTCATCTCGGGTAGCGGAGCTGCGGTTCAATTTCCCTCAATTGGACACCCGATATGACGCTTCATTGACGTCGCTTTTACTAACGCATAGAGGAATAAAAACAGTAATATTATATTTGGGAGATAACATTCGATGGATAAAATTCTTACGAGATGCGAGATGTGTATTATCAAGCCGCGTTTAGAACGGGATTTGAAAATACTGTTGACACGACAGTGTATAAGTCAATCTAGGATATACTCGTATTCATAGTTAATTTAATATATTTATAGTTTAATTAAGTGCAGTTATTACATACAAAAGATTAATTATATAGTCACTCGCGACATCTATAAACAACTATTTTCTTGATAAATATTCTGTCATTTGTTGTGTCAACAGTACTTTCGAATCCCTTTCTGATTCCGGTTTGATACCTACTTGTGCACTCAATAGCCAAGGATATACCCCCTTATTCTCGTCTGCTAACTTAACAAGCCGCTAATAATTGTTTGTCTCTTTCGGTCTTAATAATGGGTCCATAAGAGAAAAAGGGACATACAATACTTAGCGGCTTGTTAAGTTAGCAGACGGTTATGAATAAGGAGGATAATATGTACTTAGGTAAATAAAAAAATATTTTCTCAGTACCTACCAATGAACAGGGTACAGCTATGCTATTCTCTTATTCACACATTCGACGCTGCGTTCGTCAACGAGCTCGACGACGGACAGCCTTCACTTCAACGTAGAGCGCAGCGCTGCGAAAAACGGTATTCACTAACATAGAACAGCTCGTCGTCGAACTATAGGCGATAACTCTCGACGCAGTGTAGTTCCAGCTCACGCCGCATTCGTCGCCGAGCGCTAGTGTCGTTTAAAGTGCATTAGTGAATACTATTTTTAGGCTCGACGCTGCCGCAGCGCTGACACAGCGCTGTTAGCAAGGCGGTTTCCTTAGTGAATAACACTGCTGGAGACGATCACGCTGAACAACTTTCACTTTGAAGATAATTAAGTATTAATGAACTCATCATTAGGAAATATTTTTCATCCCACCTTTTCAGAAAGTTGAGTTTGGTGAGTAGGTAAGCGGGTGGAAAATTGCTTTTCCTCCCCTAGGGTGATGTGTATATGTAAAAAAGCTAAAACTCTCTATAGGTAGAGTGAATGGTCAGTAGGAAGAACTTATCATAATCCATACAGACGGTACACCACTATTGAATGACAGAATACACCTATACCCTTCTCTTTCTATAGCATGAAGAAGTTTGGTTAACCGACAAGTGCAGTAAGTAGATAAGAAAACATACTTTCGGAACTGTACTTCTTTTTTAATTTCCTCAAAGTCGGGATGAAAAGTAGAGTGCTTACCACGGGAAAAGAACGGAACCCATTTAACCCTCGAACCTTTCGCAATATCTCAGATTAAATGGGTTTCTATCCGCCTTTTAACTATTTACTATTGTCTCCATAGCGCATCACTTTGTACAGATGGGTAATGTTAATTTTGTGTATGATTATGGCTGGAACGGTCACAATAGTACATTGTATGTATAATGCTTTTCTCAAATATGCAATGAAATGAAACAAAAAATGTATCTTCTTTCTAAGAAATTACAAGTCAGCTACATAACCAAGTCTTTGAAACACAACAAAAGTCAAATACGACACCACGACACCGACACCTCATTTTTTTTTTAGTTTGACCTGTTTGAAAGGTGCATATTTTTCCTTTAAAAAAGCGGTATTAGACGATCGCGGTCTGTTGGGTCCAATTAATCGCAGGCAGTGATCGGAGCCGACGACGGATCGCACCTTATAATACTGCTTTTAAAATATTATTTTGAGTAGTTATTGTACATATTTTAAATTATATAATTTATATACCTAATTATAACTGCAAAATATTAGCCAATCATTTTTTTAGCACTAATATTACTTACAGATAATTATTGGCTAAAAGCCAAGATGCCAGGTCACAACCCTATGTCAAATGAAAATTAAAAAAGAGGCATTTGCCGGCCGCTTTTTAGGCACGTACCTAACTATACACTGAAAAAAATGCTAAGTTGGATTTATCAGATCTTTCGTAATTCTAACCGGAAATTAAGGTTGATTGGGTCCTATCACAAATATTTTTTTGATTTTACCAAACTTTTTATGTTGGCATTTTACTAAATTAATTTGGTTGATTACACCAGTTTTTTGTTGATTTCACCAGTTGTTTGGTATAATGTACAATGTTCTTTGTTGATTTAACCAGAACTCTGGTATCGACTTCAACGTTTTTAGTTTTGTAAATTTGATAGCAAGTATTTGTTAGATATATCAAAGTTTCCTCGTAATATAGCCAACCTAAGTCACTTTGGTAAATATTTTTTTCAGTGTACCAGTAATTGGAGTTCGAGGCCAACGAAACTACGACAGATGCGTTATTGTCAAATCCGTCAAAGTCTCTTATGTCATTGTCAAATAAAGTTTTCAGGTTTCCACAACCTTTTTGTTATTTAATTTATTTATTTAAAATAATTCCTAATAAAAACATTATATACCTGTGTAATGTTTGTACGCCTTTTTGTTTAATATGGCTGTCACAACTAGAATTTTCTTAAAAACACGTAAATACCTAAAAACTTTTCTATTCTCTTAACTAACATTGATATGACAAAATTTTCTTGTAAAGAACTTAAAATGATAAGAGCCAGCGTTTCAAAGCCTATTTTAAAAAGAAGTTGAATTACCAGTGAACACAAACGCCAGCGTGCCATATTTGTTAAGACAGTAGGTATGGTTAAATTACTAAGTAGTATAAGTACTATACTATACTATTACTAAGCAGTTTTAACCCGTAATAAGTCAGGGGTGCCTTATTACGGGTTAAAACTAAAATTTTTACCCAGGACTCAGGAGGATAAGTGATGAAGAAGACAAATAAAAAATAAAATACAAAAAATGCTTTCATTTTACTTTTCCAAATTTCTTTCCCATAATTTTAACCCGTAATAAAGCACCCCTGCCTTATTACGGGTTAATAATAGTATAGTATAGTACTTATACTGCTTAGTAATTTAACCATACTTACCTTTTAATTTATGTGTAGTTAAATTTCTGTACCAAATGTTATTAACACCAGGGTCGCGTTTTATAAAGTTACAATTTACAATTTCGCTGTTTGCCTCTCTAACGCACTGACATATTGGCTAGAAGGAGAGGCAAACAGCGAAATTGTAAATTGTAACTTTATAAAACGCGACCCTGAGGTGATACCAGCGCAATACCAACTTTGTTACTAATAATTGCGGATAATTAAGTTTTTTATTAAAATATCTTATATTTACGTGAAAATACGTAAATAATATTGTTTCTTTATATTAAAGAATTAAAATTACCAATAAATAACATATCTCAACGTCTGTTTTTAGAAAATAAGGATTTACTATTGTCAGAACATTTCATTGTTGTGGCAATATTTTCGTAGATTCTTTGGCCTCGAACTCCAGTTTCTAGATTAGGTACAACATTTTATTGCATGTTTGAGAAAAAATATTTAAGAAATATCCATAACTACAAAACTCTTATTTACATATGGTCCGACACGCACTTGGCCGGTTTTCCCGTTACTGTTAAACCTTGTTACTCACTGTAATTTATATAAAGCTCTGCTTTTATTGTGGCGGGGACCACTTTGCAAGAATATATTGCTGACAACGGTTAATGAGATTAAATTGGTTAGGTACTCGTACCTTTGCCAATACTCGCTGACCATTGGTGAACTTTATATATGTTGTAATAAGGCTCATGACTGTCTAACTATATTGGCGTTTGTACTTTACCAAGCGGTATCGGCTTTTCACATACTTTTGTTAGGTACCATGGTAGCTATTTTGTTAATTAGAACCTTACCCTCTTCTTCATAAAGGTGTCTTAACTTAGCAAGCCGCTTAGTATTGTTTGTCCTTTTTGGTTTTGTCAATATTATCTATCTACAAAAGACCGAAAGGGACCAACAAATTTTAAAGGCTCGTTACGTAAGAAGACGTTTATTAATAAGGGTGTTCGAATTAAATTTTAAAAAAGAAAATATTTACTTTATTACAATGAACATACATTTTAAGTCACAAACAATACATACCTAAAGTTCTAGTCAAATAACCCGCCCCGTGTCATCCCTGGCGCAAATGTGCCCATCACGCTCGCGGCATTGCCACGCTGAATCGCGATTGACAATTTTTGCACCAGGAATGTCCCGGAGCGAGGGTCAAGACCTCTCTGTTGTAAACGCCGCCCAATCTCCGCGACAAAAACCTTTGCTTCTGACCCCAACAACCAGACGTCTCCACAGCAAAATTAAAATTAAAATCAATATCAATCGTAATCTACTTAAACTAAGTCTAGTTATCTACTTCCTCCGCACTCACGCACACTCATAATACTATTATTAGTATTATTACCGATTTGTTTTATTGCCTATTGAAAACGCTGCGTTTGGTGGCTTTACCATGGTCAGGCGTTTACCGTTTATCGTGCTACTCGTCTCAGGGGGTCACCATGACGTACTAATGCGATTCAGTTTAGGTCGAGAGAAAGGGACAAAATTATACGAGTCGTATATATCTGTCTATTTCCATGAACCTAAACTGAAACGCATTAGTACGTCATACAGCAACATCAACTATCGGTTAAACACAGAACCATAATAAGCCTACAGCTATGATCTATTGTGGCCGATTTGTAGGAAACCCATGTAAATATAAAATATAATATAAGAATATTTAAATAAACAATAACTACTTACCTAATAATAATATTAACTACAAACTAAACCTTAAATAAAAAAAAATGTAAAAGTAATATTAACACATTAACTTAAATAAAATGAAAACTTAAAAAAAGGAGCTACCCATCCAAACCGCCCCGATTGGTTCCCGACGCAAAGATGCCCATCACGCTCGCAGCGTTTTCGCGCTGAATCGCGACGGACAGTCTCTGCTCCATATAATTCATATTATGAAAATGTATTTCGATTTTTATCTCCATTTTTTTTTCCTCAAAGATCTGTTAAAGGTTATAGGACATTCTTATTTACGAGTATACCTTTATATTTCTTAAAATATAACATGAAACCAAATACTCGAAGACAACGTTTCATTTCCGTGTCATACCTACAAGAACTTGACGGGAAATCTCGAGGGCTCTTTGTGATAAAAATAATAATCCTCGAGCTACGGATGAAGGTGGCACGAATGTTAATTTAAAGAAAGAAAGATTTTTTGCTATCTTAATGTTTCGCGCTTTTATATACTTATGTCTATTTTTTTAATCCTCAGGTTAAATATCTGTTAACTAGTTTAAAATTACACTACCAAATGAATTACCAGTTATTGGTATCATTTTTTCCAGCCATGAGAGAAAAAAGAAAAGAACTACCATTTTCTCTGACAGATACTATTAACTCGGGTATGACAATTCTAAACAGTCTTTAGAATTAATAATTTAATAAAATTATCTGAACAAATCTACACTTTCAAGGCGCTCAAAATTGGCCGATATTACATTTGTTGTTGATTGTATGTCTCAACGATTAGGTCAAAATTAATAAGTACAAAAAATCTGTCATGCAGTGCGATGTTCAAAATTGATGAAATTAAAACTTCCGTCTACTTACAAAAAGTATCCAACGTGAACTTTCATACATCATAAGGTAGGTTACATTTTCCTGTATAGTTTTAGGAGACATCTGGATTGATACAGTTGATACTAGAATACCTTTTATAATTTATAAACCGGTCTTAATCGCGTTTAATAATTATATTATCCAGGCATCAAGATACAATTAAAGGAAAATTAAACGTAAGTTTACGTGATTAAGACCACTGTTGTTAAAATATTATGAGTCATAATCGTGAAAGTTTATATCAATATAGAAATCTTTGTAGTTGCGTAAGTATATCAGGCTACGGTCTATGACAATGTTTGACACCTACGTCTTAAATAAGAAACGTGAGTAACCGTCTTTACATGAAATTATGAAGTTTGTTCCCAAATTAATTCCAGTTTAATCTCTAAATTCGCTGAAACCGGAGTATTAATGGAGTGCGGGACGCGCTAATCCTCGTTTTAAGCGTAAATTAGAGGATCTATATTCGGATGAGAGGAACAAAGTACTGTGGAAACTGATTATATCGCGTATATTATTGACGCGCAGACGTTTCGAACCCTTTACAGCGTTCGTGTTCAACGATTGAGGGTGACTGTAGGGAAAATTTTGATCCAGGCCTACTACCGCGAAAATCGTAAACGAGGATTTTTCTCTGTAACTCAAACAAAGGCGTCATTAGAGTGAGAGAGACAAGTCCTCGAAATTTACGAATTTCGCTTTTCGCGGTAGGGCCGCAAGTGATGTGCCGTCGGTAAATTACGCAATTACGGTAATTCTCAGCGATGGAAATTACGGTAAATTACGGAAATTTCTCGGTAACTTACCGCTTAAGAATGATTGGTCATGTTTAAAATTTGTTTACAAATATCGTGTTTTCAAACTTTTTATTATTTTTCGTGTTGTTTTCTTAACGAAAGTTATTTCATACCTTTTTGCTTAAACATGTTATGATGTTAAATTATTTTATCGTTTCACGTGGTACTTTCAGATAAGTATTTTAATGTTATCTGGCTCAGGCACCTATTTATGTGGTAATTTTGTTACTTTGCTCGTAAATCATAAGATCTTTTGTTACTCATAGTGTTATCTAAGGTAGCACTTGCAGGTAAAATTTAAAGGGTTTAGCGGTGATTGTTACCTACTCATTTTTATTGATCCGTACCCAAAGTGTAAAACGGGAGTCTATTAGGTAGGTACTAAGTGTACTAACGCTCCGCTGTCTGTCCATCCTTCTGTCACCAGGCCTTTTTTTTATACCACGTCGGTGGCAAACAAGCATACGGCCCGCCTGATGGAAAGCAGTCACCGTAGCCTATGGGCGCCTGCAACCCCAGGGGTGTCACATGCGCGTTGCTGACCGAATAAGAACTTGTACACTCCTCTTTTGAAGAACCCATACTGTAGTCCAACGGGAAAACCTCGGCAGGGAGCTCGTTCCACAGACGGACCGTCCGCGGGAGGAAGTTCCTCTGAAACCGCACGGTGCGCGACCATTTAGGTTGCAAGGTGTGAGGATGAGCGCCCAGTCGGTGGCGAGCGGTACGATGATGAAAAGTGGACGTTGGCATCATGTCGAACAGTTCTTCAGAGTACAACCCATTGTACAGACGATAGAACACACATAAGGAGGCGAAGTCTCTCCTTAGACTTAAGGGTTCAATACCGCCTGTGAGTCTGGGATCGTCGACTATTCGGACAGCTTGTCTCTGAACCGAGTCAAAGGGTGCAAGCTGGTATACAGGTGCTCCTGCCCAGAGGTGACAGCAATACTCCATATGGGGTCTGACTAGCGACTTATATAACAGAAGTCTTTGCCCCGAAGTAAAGTATCCCCTCGCTTAAGTGAGCACACCGAGCTTTTTGGATGCCAGCGTAGCTTTTCCCTCTAGGTGACATCGGAATTGGACGTCGTTGGAAATTTCGACTCCGAGGATCCCAATACTCCCTGACATGGTAAGAGCTGTGTCTTGGAACTTTGGAGCCACACTAAATGGTTTTTTTTTTTTACCGGTAAACGCGCAAACTTGTGTCTTTGTGGGGTTGACTAGGTTATCCCGACCCCATAACGAGACTCTAGATATAGTGTTCTCGATGTCAGACACAAGTTTTCCGCGACTTTCCAGTACCACAGAGCGAGGGATATTAGCACGGCCTGTGTAAAAAGTATCCCCAGTACTGTCATCCGCATAGCAATGGAGGTCGCCGATAGACAACATATCATTGATATGCAGAAGGAACAGCGTTGGGGATAGCACAGAGCCTTGCGGGACGCCAGCGTTTATGTCCATGCTATCAGAGCAGCTACCGTCTACTACGGCACGAATGCGTCTGCCGGACAAAAAGCTAGCAATCCATCTGCATAATCCCTCGGGCTGTCCATAAGATGGCAACTTCGACAAAAAGCCCCTATGCCAGACCCGATCGAACGCCTTCGCTATATCTAGGCTGACTGCCAAAGCCTTGCCTTGGCTGTATCTCATAAACCGTCATAGTTAATATTTTTACAGATTATGTATTTCTGTTACTGCTAGAACATCTAACACTAAAAAGTAAATTAAAATAAATATTTAATAAGGCTCCCATACAACATACATCAATTACATCATTTTTGTTACTGATGAAATACGTTGCTACGCTACCAATCTTTGTATTAGGTTTTGCACCTTTCTTTTATACAGGCCGAATCATACTATCGTTAGCTAGTTTGCGATAAGGATAGTGACATCTAGCGACAAATTTGGATAACAAACTAAACATATTCCCGCCATTAATGACATGACGTCATTAAAATTAAAGAAAAACTTATATACATTTTGTCGCTATCACGCTCGCGAACTAGTTATCTGTAACATCTAATAAAGGACATAATTTAGAAATAGAGCGTTGCAACACTCCTGATGAGGTACGTATGTCATAGGTTCTTGTAAGTTGGTCTTTTCCAGGGTACTTCTTAATGATTCGTCCCATAGGCCAACGACCAGGAGGAAGCCTTTGATCCTTTATTAAAACCAGATCTCCTTCTTGGAATTCTCGTAAAGACTGTTTCCATTTAGGTCTCTGTTGCATCTTAGTTAAATACTCCGATTGCCATCTATTCCAAAAATCTTGTACCATTCTGGTTGTCAATTGCCATCGATCGAGTCTGTTGATTTTTTCTACCTTCAAGTCTTCAGATGGTATGACAATTGTGGGTTCTCCTATAAGTAGATGACCAACTGTTAATGGTTCTAAATCGTCTGGATGATCGCTGATGGGTGAAAGAGGACGAGAGTTGAGACAGGCTTCTATCTCTGCTAGTACAGTACTCAGCTCTTCAAAAGTCAGAGTAGTGTTTCCAACTATACGCTTCAGGTGGTATTTAGTCGACTTGACGCCTGCCTCCCACAATCCGCCGAAGTTAGGAGCGCCAGGAGGGATATATTTCCATTTTGTACCTTCTCTGTCTAGCATGGATATAAACTCGTCAGGTACGCTCGATTTTCCTTGGCTCCACATCTCTAACAACTCTTTTTCAGCACCGATGAATGAGGTTCCATGATCGCTCCACATTTCTGCCACGTATCCTCGTCTTGACACGAATCTCTTAAATGCCGCTAAAAAGGCTTGTGTTGTCATATCACTTACGAGTTCTATATGCAATGCTTTCGTACACATACACACAAATAAACATATGTAGGCTTTGTATGATTTTGCTCCTCTACCTTTGCTCATTCTGACATTGATCGGGCCAGCAAAATCGGTTCCAGTGATTAGGAAGGGTCTACATGGTTTAACTCTTGACTCGGGTAAGTCTCCCATCTTCTGTTCTCTATTTTTCGCATTTTGCCTTATACAAGTAACGCACTCCCGCACAAAACGTTTAACGCTGTTCGCTGCGTTTATTAACCAATATTTGCCTCGCAAATATGTAATCATCATCTGTGGAGGACCGTGCAGTGTCTTAGCGTGAGCTTCTCTTAATATAAGCGGTAACAGTACGTTATTCTTTGAAATGATGATCGGGTGTTTGCGTACAAATTCCATATCGGCGTGCTTCAATCGACCACCAACTCTCAGAATCTTCTTCTCGTCAAGGAAAGGTGATAAAGCTAATAGGTTACTTTTAGTGTTTAAGTTTTTATTTCTTTTCAGATCTTCAATCTCTTCCGAAAATTCTAACTCTTGTGACATCCTCAAACATATCGTGAACGCATCTCTTCGTTCTTCGTTAGTCAGGTAAGAAGGTAAGTTTATTCTGTCTTTTTCTAGAACTCGAAGCCAGCGTCTACAGTATGCAACGACTCGTGTAAGTTTCTCTAGCGACGAAAACTTGTTCAATAAGGTAAGTTGTTCTTCATTCTCATTTGTTGGATTTGTTACTAAAACTGTTACTATATTCTTCCTCTTTTCTAATGCAGTGCTTAATGGTGTTCCTTTTTCTAATTTCAGTTCTTTTTCTTTCAGCATTTCAGGTCCATTCCACTATATCTCCGTGGTCATAAGTTTGGACGGCATCACTCCTCTTGAAGCAGGATCTGCAGGATTCTGCTTCGTGTTAATGTAGAACCAGTGATCTGCGTCGAGTATTTCAGTAATCTCTACGACTCTATTCTTCACAAACGGTTTCCACTTCATCGGATCTCCATGAATCCAAGCTAATGTCACTTGACTGTCTGAATAGGCGTAAACATTCTCTAAGTGCACATCTAGTGTTTCAGATACTTGTTTCAGAAGTTTACTCAATAATGTAGCAGCCAGAAGTTCCAAACGTGGTAGTGAAACTGTCTTTATAGGTGAAACCTTTGTTTTTGCAGTCACGAGGGATACATTGACCTCTTCATCTTCATCTATAACCCTTGCATATATGACTGCTGCGTAAGCTGATGCTGAAGCGTCTGCAAACCCATGAAGTTCTATTGTTGATTTTCTCGTAGTATGCATCCATCGATCTAAACTGATATCTTTTAAGGCTGGCAGTTCTCTCTTGTACAGTAGCCACTCTTTCTGTAGTTCTTTTGGTAATTCTTGATCCCATAAGATGCCTTTTTTCCATAAAGTTTGCATCAAGATCTTTGCTAGTATGACGCTGGGTGCGATCCATCCCATTGGGTCGAATATTGATGCGATCTCAGATAAAACGCTTCTTTTGGTTATGGGTATGTTTTCGTGATCTTTGATGTGATTAGGTATGAATAACTTGTCTTTCTTTACTTCCCATGTTATACCTAAAGTTTTTACGCTCTCTTTACGTTTAATCTCAACTGTCTGTGCATCTTCTCTCTTCTCTTGCTTATCTAATGCTTTCATAAACTCTTCGCTATTTGAGCACCATTTCTTTAATGGAAATCCTCCGGAACTTAAAATTTTGGTAACTTGTTTCTGAATTTCTATAGCCTCTTCTTCCTCGTCTGTACCAGATAAGAGATCGTCCATATAAAAGTCTCGTAGAATCATTTTCTGAGCTTCTGGGTAATCAGACCCTTCATCTTTTGCTGTTTGTCTCAGTGTTTTTATTGCGAGATATGGCGCGCAGGAGGTTCCGAATGTAACTGTCAAGAGTTTAAAGTCTTCAACAGGATCTTTTGGGTCAGGTCTCCATACGATTCTCTGATAGTTTGTGTGCTCATCTCTTATTCTTATCTGTCTGTACATTTTTTCTACGTCGGCTATAAAGGCTATCTTGTATGTTCTCCATCTGATGAGTATAGCTCGAAGGTCTTCTAATAGTGGGGGTCCGATTAGCAACTCGTCATTCAAGGATACCCCGTTACTTCCCTTACATGAAGCATCGTATACCACTCTCACTTTGCTGGTTTCTCTTTCCATCTTGATTACAGCGTGGTGGGGGAGCCACACGCCCTCTTCTTTATCTTTGTTATCTATCTTCTTCATGTGATTTAGTGTTAGGTACTCTTGTAAAACTTTGTTGTATTCTTGTAATAGATGTGGCTCTCTCTTAAGTCTGTTCTCTGTAGACTTCCAGCGATTCAGTGCAATCTCTCGGCTGTTAGATGGTAGAACTGGTGGCTCGTGTCTCATTGGCAGATCTACTATGTAACGTCCGTCTTCGTCTCTAGTGGTAGTTTTCTCACATATCTCTTCTACTTTGATCTCTTCTGCTGTTAGCTTGTGTTTCTCTTCATCTATTGTCTCTATCTCCCAAAATTTCTTTAGCATGTGGTTCAACTCGATATTTAAATGCATGCTAACGAATGTTGTCTTTTCTTGATCTTGTTCTGTACAGACTTTGATCTTTCCCGAAATTATCCAACCCAGGTGTGTTTGTAAGGCAATGGGAGAGCCTGGAACGCCCCTAATGAGACCAGGCTGTAACATCTCGTTGTAAACTTCTACTCCCAATAGGACATCTATAGAACCTGGTTTATAGTAAGTCGGATCAGCTAGTTGTAAGTCTCTCAGGTGTCCCCAATTCTCAAAAATAAGTTTCTCTGATGGCATGATGTTTGTGACTCTCTTTACTATGTAGGTAGTTATTCTCATTTTCTTCTCAGGGTTAAGTCGTGATGAAATTTGTATATCTGCCTCAAATCTGATGGGTGTTTTCATCTCGCCAAGACCAGTAACGTTTCCGTTCACATACTTCCTCTTAATACCCATAGTTTGAGCTGCGGACTCAGTTAGGAACGATTCTTCAGAACAAGGATCTAATAACGCTCTTAATTGAAATTCTCTTCCTTGGTCGTTCATCACGTTAATCTGAGCTGTAGACAACAATGCCGTTTTGATTCCCGTAGTAAGATGGGTTACTATCTCTTTCTTGCTTCTCGTATCTTGCTTAGAATCATGTTTTGTTTCTCTCTCTCGCTTAAGTTCTTTGCATTCTCTCTCTCGTGTATTTTCTTCTCTGTGCTCTTTCTCTATGGATTGGTACGTATTGTTGTGTAACAGTGTATGATGTCTTCTTCCGCACTTTTGACATGAAAACTTGCTCTTACAGAATCTGACAGCATGACCAGGGATGAAACAGTTAAAGCAGAGTTGATTATTCTGGATAAACTCTGTTTTCTTCTCTAGTGACAGCTCTTGAAACTCTTTGCATTGACTTAACGGATGGTTCAGCTTGCAAAATCCGCACTTGATGACTGGTGACACGTGAAATGACTTTGGCTCGACAGTGAAGTTGGTTTCTCTCTGGACGCTTCGGTTGGTACTCTTGTGCATGTTCATAGTTTGGTTAGGTTGCATCATCTCTAAAACTCGGAATCTCTTCTCTAGGAACTTCTTGAACATGGACATGGTTGGCAACTCGGTAAGGTTCAGATCACTCGCTTCCTCTTCCCACTCTTTATGCGTATCGGCGTCTAACTTGTCAACAATGAGGTGAATGATTATAGTATCCCATGAATTCGTGTTGATACCTTGTACTTTCAGCTTGTTAAGGCACTCCATAGTAGTATCTAATATCTCTCGAATAGCTTTAGCAGTACCGGTTTGAATTTTCTTTTGATTCATCAACTTGTTTAGGATTGAATTTACAATGACTCTTTTATTATTGTACCTGTTTTGTAGTGTGAGCCATGCTAATTCATAGTTAGTGTCAGTGACAGCTAGATGATCCAACAGTTGGGCAGGTTCACCAGACAAATAGCTTTTCAAATAATGCATCTTCTGAACGCTGCTCAAGTTTGCTTTGTTATGGATGAGTGAAGTAAACATGTCGTAGAACGAAGTCCAATCTTGATAATTACCCGTAAATTTCGCTATATCTATCTTTGGGAGCTTCACGTCATCACTGGTGCTTGGTGTTGGATTTATGCTCATTCTGCTCGTACTCGGTGTAGAACCTTCTAGCATATCTGTCATCTCTGCCTTCAAGTCGATGAACGTATCTTCACACGCGGAATACACATCTTCTTTAAAATAATCAAAATTCACCTTATCTGCCGCCGTTGCTATTCTAACCAGGCTTCGGTTATTCGTGGAGAACTGATTCCAATAATCTTCCAATGATTCTTTGCGTGTTTTGACATATCCTCTCGTTAGTCTTGTTTTCGGAGATTTCTTGAAATTTAATTGCGCTTTGAGTATCATGGCGCAAATATTCTCTTGCTCGGTAATTAATCCCCTCAATTCTTCACTCATTTTGAAAGATT